>SJXQ01007825.1:230190-294776 GCA_006408695.1 Aepyceros melampus
CGGGATTGGGAGTTCATGTACACTCGTGGCTGATCCATGTCGATGTGTAGCAAAACAAATACAGTATTGTAAAGCAAAACAAACTAAAAAAATAAAAATTAATTAAAAAAAAAAAAGAATCCGCCTGCCAACACAGGAGATGCAGGTTCAATCTCTAGGTCAGGAATTTCCACTAGAGAAGAAAATGACAACCCACCACAGTATTCTTGCCTGGGAAATCCCATGTGACAGAGGAGCCTGGTGGGCTACAGTCCATGGGGTCGCAAAGAGTCAGAGACTACAGAGCAACTAAATAACAACATAGATGTATTATATTCTCATTACTTGTGATAGTTTGTCCTGTAGACTGACTGGGAATGTCGTCAGGAGCAATATTTGAATTGCTCCTCTGAGAAGAAGCACATCACTTTGCTTTCTGTGTGTTTCTGTTTAAAGACATTAATATTATTGTTGATTCATTGACATTGAATTCCTGGCCAACCGTGCTGGAATTCATGCCTGAATGAGGCTCATCTAACATAATTTTCTCTATAAGTCACACCACAATCTCCTTGTGCACCACTATGCTTGGAGACATTTTAAACAGTAAAATCTCTAACAAAAAAAGCACAATATGTGAAAATAGATGGTGAAAAGGAGCTTGTTTGCAGTATGAGAGCTGAAACAAGACGGCACAGGGTCACCTTGTTGAACCTTGGCTGGGAGCATCTGTGATGGGCAGCTCAGGTTTTTAACTGCCCTGGCCATGTCTGCAAACAACTGTAGGGTGCTGCGAGTGTTGATTTTGGGATTACAGATCAATTTTAACAAGTAGGCAAATTCGCACATATGGAATCTGTGACTAACGAGGATTGACTATATATAAAATTATATATTGCTATCTTATCTCACTTAGTTTTTGTCAGGACCAAATACATGGGAGGATTCATCACAAACAGTAAGACATTGTAGAAATTAATTTAATGGTTATATAACACATGTGCTGGTGGATGCCAGCACGTTCTCTCAGTTCAGGTGTCACCTCCTCCAGGAAGTCTTATAACAAAGGCAATGACTTAACTATAAATACAAACTAGAATGGGTTACTGGTTTGCCCAAGTGGGGTGGAAAGAAAAGAAGGTCAAGACGACCACTTGTTTATTTCATTCAACTTCTCACCTTGTCCAGGAACCTAGATGCAAGGGTATACACTGCCAAGTGGCAAGATCAGGATGTGTATCCAGGATTTCTGACTCCAGAGTTTGGAGTCTTAACCTCTAGGATATACTAAAATCAAATTTTGTCACATCATAATTGAAGCAAAAGCGTATCACTTAAAATTTCCTGGAGAAAACTCGTGGTCTCTTGGGAATACCTCTCTGTGCCTCCTCCCATTACCCCAGTTAGAGATGCATAGATTCACCGGAGTCGCTCCAAAGTGTGCTAAAGGTTATAAGCCTCTTTTCCTGCCCCCTTCAAACCACCACCCCAGTGGTGGCATGGTGGCTCCAAGATGACACAAGATGACAGCAGCCTGGGATGAAGACTTAGGGCTCTGGGATCATGAAGCGGGAATGAGTTGGCTCTACGGAGGATTAAGGATGGAGATTCGATCTAGGAATTGGCTAAGCATGAGCAAAGAATACCAAAGAGGCTTCTGAGATGGGGACATGGCCTGATGGCCTCTCCCCAGTCCCATTTCTCTGCTGTTTGAGAGTTTATGGGGATATGGATTCTATGCACAAAGGCAAAATTTCCTAGAACTAGCACCCTGAGGAACCCATTCATTCTACAAATGTTTACTGAATGCCTGCTATATTCCAGGACTTGTGTAAAGGGTTGAGCATGCTGACATTAAGCATTTACCTTAGGAGAGATAGTCAGACCCGGTGGTTGAGAACGTTTCCTCAGTTTCCTCATGGTAACATGGAGGAAATCCCAGTACCTACCTTACAGAGTTGACATGAAATTAAATAGGCTAATACACATAAAGGTCTAGACCAGTGCCTGTTATGTAACAAGCCCTAGTTATTGCTGTTATTAATTTAAGTGAGCCCATGAGAGAGAAAGAACGTGAGAAAGAAAAAAGTTGTGCTGGCAACTATGCAAGTGCATATGTTTTCTTTCAAGGTGCATATGCTTCTGAAGATATGCAAGGTGGATTTTGAGGTCATATTGATTGGCTATGGATTTCGTGCTATGAATTTACATTTAACCCCATATTAACCCCTATATTTACCCCTATATTATAGGAACCCCCACTGCAGTAGTGGTAATGCGTTGTAGCAGTAGTAGTGGCAGGAACGAGTGTTTACTGAGCACATATGCTACCAGGCCACAGTGCTGTGTCTCATCCCTGTTTCATCTAGCTCACACAATAATGGGTTCCACTGTTGTGGTTTTAAGAAACTACAGTATGAGGCAGTAAAGCAATGTGTCCAAAGGTGCAGCTGACACATGACCAGGTCAGGAGGTGAACTCAGTTTTTACAAGTGCAAATGCTGCATCTCAGCCAATAAGCTATACTGTCTCTGAGAAAATGCACAGCCTAGGGGTGCTGCTGGCAATTTTAAACAAATAATCCTGATCGGTGGGAAAAGTGCTGGAGGAGGTGACACGGTAATTAAGCTTTTTTGCCAACCTGTTCTCTCCCTATCACTCTCTTGCTGGTGCCTAAATGGCAGGGACCAGATATTGCCCATCTTGGTTCTCCTTGCACTAGCCAAGTGCTCAGTAAATATTTGCAAGTTCAGTTTGATTTGAATGAGATATAATGACTCTTTCAGATGGTGCTCCATGACTGAGCTAATGATTTCTCTAGTGTGGATTATAAGCCCTAAGGGTATGTTATTGTTTCTGAAGCTGGAGCCAGAAATGACAGTCTCCGTTTAAGGATGTATGAATGCTCAAAATAGGAATGATGTTCATTGCAAGCAAACTTGCTAAATGTGGGCCCCTTTGGTTTCTGGGTCATTCACAACTGGCTACCTTCTACTCTTCTATGTTCCAAAAAGCTCCTGGCTGATCTGTTTCCCTGAGTCATGAGTTGAAATGCAAAATAATAAGGCAGATCCTATCTTTGCAATGAAAACCCCACGGGCTACATTTCATCTGTAAAAGCAGCTATGTGCCAACCTGACGTTTTCCCCAGTCTCATTCTCCTTTTGCCTCTATTTGGGCAACCCAGAGGAAGGGAGATCACCACCATTCATTCCATCTTTGAGAAGTTCTGAGCCTCCGGCAAGGTCATCTTACTAAGTGAAGCTGCCTATCTAGAGCTTTCTCCCTTTTGACAACCTCCAAGGGTCACACAAATAGCCATCAGCTTCACTTACTCCTTGGAAGAAAAGTTGTGACCAACCTAGATAGCATATTCAAAAGCAGAGATATTACTTTGCCGACTAAGGTCCGACTTGTCAAGGCTATGGTTTTTCCTGTGGTCATGTATGGATGTGAGAGTTGGACTGTAAAGAAGGCTGAGTGCCGAAGAATTGATGCTTTTGAACTGTGGTGTTGGAGAAGACTCTTGAGAGTCCCTTGGACTGCAAGGAGATCCAACCAGTCCATTCTGAAGGAGATCGGCCCTGGGATTTCTTTGGAAGGAATGAGGCTGAAGCTGAAACTCCAGTACTTTGGCCACCTCATGGGAGGAGTTGACTCATTGGAAAAGACTCTGATGCTGGGAGGGATTGGGAGCAGGAGGAGAAGAGGACGACCGAGGATGAGATGGCTGGATGGTGTCACTGACTCCATGGGCGTGGGTCTGGGTGAACTCCAGGAGTTGGTGATGGACAGGGAGGCCTGGCGTGCTGTGATTCATGGGGTCACAAAGAGTCGGACATGACTGAGTGACTGAACTGAACTCCTTTGCCTCAAGACAGTTCTTTAGAGATTAGATATTACTCCTATCAAGGCCATATTCATAGTTCCTTTGAGCACCCTCCATAGCGCATGGTTTCCAGTCCCCTCACAGCCTGGTCAGCTTAAGTGGATGACAACGTGAGGTCCAGAACGGAACATGGTGCTTTAGATACAGTTTAGCACAGTAATCATGGACCATGCTCTTTACAACATCCTTCTTATTTCTGCAGTGGCACCCCACCTTTGATGCAGCTTGAATTAGATTCCATAGTTTTTTTTTCTTGCTATTGCTGTCAAGACAGTGCCCCCAAAATAGGGAGGCATCAGTCCCAGGGCCCTGAGGCTGGTGGGAAATTGCCATGAGTGAAGAAACAAGAGAGGTTGCCTCTTCTCCCTGCACAAGTCCCTGGATGTACAGAGGAAGTGGACATCCCAGGCCCCGTGTGAACAGGCAGAGGAAGAAGGCCTTGAGAAAGGGTATTGGTGCAGGGGAGAGAGATCTGGGTTTAAACACACTATTCCACTTGCCATGAAATGGAGGTGCCAGCTCCTCTGCTCACAGTGGGGAGACATGCCAAGGACAAAGTGGCAAGTAGCCCAAAAATTCTCGGTGACCTCTAGTCCCAACTCATTAGGTCATACAGACAAGAAATATTGGTCTGACATCCAGAAAGTAGTATCAACATTTTTATATTTTTCCTGAGATTCTTTTAAATTGGTAAAATGGAGAGATTTCATTGAATGAATCACAGCAAAAATTTTCTTTGCTTATGTGTGTCCCCAAAGTCAGCCACACTTTGATAGCTGCACAATTTCCCCCAGCTGAAAGTTCCTTTCTTCCCCCTTCTCTCCTTCCAAACCTATAATCCAAACTCTCTAATGAGGGAAACTATTGGAAGAAAACCTGACTCCTGATTTTCTCTTTCCTTGCTCCTGCCTTTAAGTGTGTTGTTCATTTACTCCATTTTTTTCAAGAGATGCTTAAAAAGCACTTGTGTGATCGTGGGCAGGTCATTTGACTTCTCTGAGTCTCAGATTTACCATGGGATAATGCCTGTGAGGCATTTAGTATGTGGCTAGAAATGATATCCCTCTTCCACAGCAAGTTACATTCGGCCAACAACATTAGGCTGGGGCTAAGAGGATATGCTCACATGTCTCAGACTGAATTTGCTTCTTGGAGAAATTTGTAGTACAGTAGGAGAGACGAGTCAGGCAGAGCAACACCACTAACAGAAAGCAGAGCATGCTGAGAGGACAGGACAGGACTGTGAGAGGTAAGGATAGGCAGAGCCCAGAAGGCTCCCCGGAAAAGTCAGGTTTGAGCAGATCCCTGCTGAAGGGCCAGATTTGACCACAAAGGACAGAGGAAAGGAGAGTGGGGTGCTTGTGCTGAGAGAGAGAGAGCTGCAACACAGAATGAGTAGGTAGTAAGTCTGGAAAGCAGATGGAAGGTGGGTATTAGTCTGATTAAGGTCTGACTTTCTTGTTTCAGAGTTTGAGCTACAAACAGGTCTTCTAAATGAACTTTTGCACAGACTCATGGGGTATGAGCAAAAACCAGTCCAGAGAGCTTTAATGTCAAGACCAAGTGGGAAGAAAGAGAAGTACTGAAAGTCAGAGAGGGGTCACTGTTTCTCCAGGCACATTTGGTGCCAATGACTCAAATGGAAGATGGAGATATTCTGACAGCCTATGGCCCCCGAGGAGACCCGGTCCTTCTGCATGCCCTCACTTACTCAGGAACAGGATCAGTGTGGGTATCATTGCCTCAGGCTGTCTCAGAAGGACGGACTTCAGCTCTTATGGGGCCAGCTGGGTGTAGCTCTAACTTTTATTCAGAGTCATCTGTCATTCAGGCCTGGTCTGTGCAGGCAGGAGTGACTGTTGGTTCTTTAAAAATGTACAGCTAAAAGCCTGTCACACTTTTAACACTTCAAACACAGCATTGGCGCATATATAGCTGCTGGTGGCATCTGTAATCTTTATATTTAAAGTCTACCTGCTTCAAGCACTTTAGGATAGTGTTATCTGCTTATAGACTTGAGGTTCCTGCCAATGAATGTTCTGCTTATAGACTCAAGGTTCCTCCAAAAGAATTTTCCCCAGGACTCTTACCAAGATGTATGAATGCCAGGTTTGGGCTATTGGATGGTCTCTCTATGGGTTCAAGAGAAGGTATCTGAGATGTAGGGTAGGGAACAGAAGGCCCAGGAAGGAGAAGACATCAGTGGAAGAGAGAGCACCACGGAGAGGCCAAGGGGATATCGTAAACACTCAGAGGGATGTCTGGGAAGCTGGGTCAGGTAGGGGCAGGGGAAATGACAGACTTGAGAAATAATGCCCAGGACAGAGCATGACTCTAAAGAGGTAAGTCAACAGATTTCAACCACAAGGAAAATTCTTACGAAGGATGGAGGGCTCCTCTTTTATGGAAGTCAGATGAAAGAGTTCCCTTCCAGTCAGTTCTATTTTCTCTGTACAGAGGGTCATTCTCTCTGAGGATAAGATGCTGGGGTGGAAGTGGAGAGCAGGAAAGGGATAGATGGTACCCAAGGGCCCCAGAGGAAGCTCACTCAGAGGGATGTCTGGGAAGCTGGGTCAGGTAGGGGCAGGGGCAATGACAGACTTGAGAAATAATGCCCAGGACAGAGCATGACTCTAAAGAGGTAAGTCAACAGATTTCAACCACAAGGAAAATTCTTACGAAGGATGGAGGGCTCCTCTTTTATGGAAGTCAGATGAAAGAGTTCCCTTCCAGTCAGTTCTATTTTCTCTGTACAGAGGGTCATTCTCTCTGAGGATAAGATGCTGGGGTGGAAGTGGAGAGCAGGAAAGGGATAGATGGTACCCAAGGGCCCCAGAGGAAGCATTTGGGGGTGGAGGATGAAGACCATAGCAGCAGGAGCAGGAATTAGGGCCTCTTGCAGGAGTGGCTCTCACTGTTTGAACCCTCTACTTCCTTAAGTCTCTCTGTAGAAACCAGATGAGCAAGCAGGCCACAAGGGAAGAGCCGAGGTTACTCTGGGGTCTTCAAAAGCTGTGACTGATTACTGCCTTCTAAAAACTGGAAGGTCAGCCTCAGGAGGTTGATGGAAAATGATAGGTATGTAATGACCAGAGAAGAAGCAGATACATACTCTATGTCAACTCACGATTTCCTTCCTTTACCCCATAAAAGGCATTTCCCACTTTGGAATGTTGCAGCTGAAAAGGATCATGTAGTCAAATCTCACATTTGCCGCAGGGAGAAGAGGCAAGTGCGTTATAGGGCGATGAGTACTCCCATAGAAGAGCAGGGTCACTTGGGATCACTTGTGAAGGACACTTAATCCCTGCCAGGAGTGACCTCCCAGGGAGGCTCTCCAATTCGGATGCAGGAAGGGGACCCAGGAGTTCAAGGACTATGCAGACAAGCATCAGCCACTGCCCACGCAGCCTGCCTTACCCTGCACGCTCCTCCCTCTTCCCCCTTAACCCCCAGGCCGTGGCTTCCTGCTGGCACACACCCACACTGGCCCTGAGTCTTGGTTGCCCCTGGGATTGGTCCTACAGGGTGGCAAGCTCTCAGGATACTTGACTGGGACTAGAATTTCATTGTGGAAAATCTCCCCAGGCTCCAACCGCTGACTCATCCCTTGAGCCTTATCCAGGAAATCAGTTTCCAAATTGCACAAACTCACATGCAGAAAAGCTATCAATATGTTCGCATTTGTATCTATGTCAATCTCCTTTCCTTATTCCTTGATATAATGAGTTATCTAATTACGGTGACATCTGTTGAGGAGGAATCTCGCTTCCCTCTCCCCGAACAGAACCCAGTACAGGGCTCTTTTGGGGAGATCACATGCTGCGGGGTTTATGGGAGATGCGCAAAGCCCCACCAGGAATCAGCCACGGCTGCCACATGGCTCCTGTTATCACCAACAGCCAGCTACTCCCCATCATCAGCACCATGGCAGACATGGGCAGACCCACAAGCTGAGTACAGACCCATGGCAGCCCAGGCTGATTGAGGAGTCCAGGGAAGAGGGCAGGAGAACACGTGCTGGTTGCTTCACCTTTGTCTCATAATTAACACAGATGCTTTCTTTTCCCTAGTGGCTCAGACAGTAAATAATCTGCCTGCAATGTAGGAGATCTGGGTTCGATCCCTGTGTTGGGAAGATCCCCTGGAGAAGGGAATGGCTACCCACTCTAGTATTCTTGCCTGAAGAATTCTATGGACAGAGGAGCCTGGCAGGCTACAGTCCATAGCGTCACAAAGCGTCAGATATGACTGAGCGGTAACACACTTTCTTTTCATCCAGAAAGAGTTTATATTGGTTAACTACCATATGACCTGGAGATTGAGGTAGCTGCAACTTCTCTCTCATGTCAGCACTCCTCAAATCCAAAGTTTAAAGTGTGCTGACAGTCATTTATTTGACAGTTATTTGTTGAGGTACCAGGTACTGAGTACCACATACTGAGGGGGCCGGTGGAGAGCGGATGGGGTGGTGGGTCCTGAGATAAATAAAGGCAATCCTTGGAGAATTTAACATCCGGTGACACAAATGATTGCACAGGCAGATGGTGCCCAGACTTGAAGAGGGTGCTGAAAGAGACTTAGAAGATGGGCTACCCAGTCCGGGGTTCCTCTTTTGCCAGAGCCCCTAGACACCTTTAGAAGCTGTAGTGTCTTCACCTTTCAGGCTGAACCCCAAAAGACTCGAAGTGGCACAGGCCAGTATGTCAAACCACATTCAGCAGGGTCAGTGGCCTCCCAGGGAACTTGGACTCATTTTGCTGGTACTTCTCATTGTTCATTTTCTCAGGAGAATTCTGAATAGCTTTGATTTTTGTTTTCAAGCTTTCTGTGTCTTTGGGGTAAATGTGGCGGTGGTACATATTTCCGACAGAATTTCTCTTCTTGATGTGTTAGTCCTAATTAAAGTGAGGGAACACAGGGTTCACCTCTAACACAAGCCCTCACTATGTTTGATAAGATCTTTCTCTATGCCCTAATACTGAGCGTCATTTGGAAGTATTTTTTCAATTAAAAAAATTCTTCCACTGACTTTTCTAGGAAATTCCTAATGGTGTAGTCATAAAAAAACAAAGTTTTTAAGAATCTAGTGATCCCAATAATAGAATTTTAGGGCTATTGAGGACTTTGAAGATCATTTAATCAACTGTTCATTTTGCAGGTGAAAAAAAAAATCAAGGCACAGAGTTGGGTTTTGAGAATACCCAGTGCTGCAGGGCTTGCCCTGTGCCCTTTCTGTATGTAGATTTTTAGGTTCCTGCCGTTACCCACAGAGTCTGTTTTTGCCTTTAAATATCAAAGTATCCCTGTTTACAGCACCATAGTTAAATTCCATTCTAAAGCTTACATTCATTCATTCACTTATTGATTCATTCTACAAATATTTATTGAGCACATACTGCGTAAATGCATCCTGTTACTCTCTGAGGAAGATGCACAAATGAATAAGCCATAGTCCTTGTGCTCAAAAGACTCAAATTTATTATAAAAATTAAAACATGGGCACATATAATTTAAATAGTAATAATAATGATGATGATGATAAGAACAGTCATTGCTTATACAAAATTCACTACATTCCAGGCCCTGTTCTAAGCCTATCACACACATTAACTCATTAAGTCCTTACAGTTAGGACTGACGTTAGGAGAAAGGTATTATTATTATCCCCATTTTATATTTATGAGAAAATAGAGCCCTGGGAAGGCTAAGGGACTTGCCCATGGCCACAGAACTGGCAAGCAGTAAATGTAAAGCTATGGTTTGGATCTAGACAGGCTGATGCTAAGGTAAAAAGCCATCGTTGCAATTAGAAGGGATCATCTGAAGAGGAGTGAAAACTCCAAGGAGGAAAGGTCCCTTCCAGGTAGGAAAATTAGGCAAGGCTTCATGGAGAATGTGGCAGCTGAGTAGGGTTTCCAGATTTAGTCATTATACATACCATGCTAACTTGTGACCCTCAGTGTGGAGCTGGACATGACGGCAATGTGACAACATGTACGAAAGATGGATATTCTTAGAAGCAGCAGTCCAACTAGTCTCCTTATCCTGGAAATTCCCCCACTCCTTCAAATAACCCCACTCATTTCATCTAGAAAGAGAGATACGGTACTATCACTCTCTACTTAAAAGCTTTTAGTGGCTCCCCAGTGCCCTCAAGATTCAGTTCTGATTCCTTTACCTGAGATTTGTCCTCTCTCATTCATTCACATCCATTTGCTCATTCATTCTGTTTCTCAACCTTATTGCAGATGAATTTCCATCATCATAACAACCAACTCCTCAAAACCTTCAGAGGTTTCCCATTGGCCAGATGGTACCAGTTCTCCGACTGACTTTCAAGGCTGTCCACAGTGCAGGCCCTCATATCCAAATGCTTTTGCCAAAGGAACAACCTTCTTTGTCTGGGTTATTCATAACGGGAGCACATTCTGCTCATGGTCAGCTTCACACCTTGGTCCGTCTCATCCTGGAAAATGAGAATCATCTCTCCTTTTGGCTCCACTTATTCCTTCCAGCCTTGCCCAGGTTGACTTCCCCTCCCCCACAACTCTTTCAGCCTTTGTCACACATTCAATCATACCCTGACCTCTCTGCTTTTCCAACAGCACAGTGCAGCCCTCAATTCTGTTCTCGGCAGGGCTGCAGCAGGGCCCTTTATTCCCTGGGGGGATCTGGAGTGCCATCTCTAGGCCTTCGCTCACAGAGATGATTATTTTATTTCGATGTGTTTTTGTTGGCAACGGTCTGATGCATCACACATCCAACTCAATGTGCGATGTGCATCACACGGTGCTCTTACGAGAGGAGTAAACAGTGAGATGCAGGAGCGGCTGTCATTTGTCTCAAAATGTCTCCATTCTGAGAATCGCAGGCTGCAGATAAGATCTGTCAATCAACAGTCACGAACATTGTTCAAACTGGCAAAGACTCTTCTCAAACTTTTTTTAAAGAAGAAAATCCAAATGACTTGGGCCCTTAAAGTCAAAGTCTCCCAAGAGCCTGTGAATCAATCAATAAGTCAATGAATTAATTAAAAAATATTTATGAACTCTCTATCACATGTCAGGCTGTGATATGCTGGTATATGCTGTTGAAGGTATTGAATAAAAAAGTCAAAATCCTTGTTCTCCTGGAGCTTGCCTTTTGTAGAGAAGTAGACAACAAATGCCTAAACCAAGGGTCTGTGGACGGTGGTCATAGATTAAATCCAGCTCGCCACCTTTGTTGTAAATAAAGTTTTATTAGAACACAGCTATGCTGTTTTATTTATGTGCTGTCTACGGCTGCTTTCATATTACATTGGCAGAGTAGAGCAGTTGTGATGGAGACCTTATGGCCTGCAAAGCCTAAATATTTACCATCTGGCCCCTTCATAGAAAAAATTTGTCAACCTATGACTTAGAAACATAAGTATATGTCAGGTGGTGATTTATTTCATGAAGAAAAATGAACAGGTGTGAATGTAGAAATGATGGAAAGGAGGGTACCTAGATTTGCACTCTGATAGCGTGACCATCGAGGACAGATCTGAGTGAAGGAGGGCCCAAGCCACAAGAGACAGATCACTGAGGAAGGGATTTAGAGAGGAAACAGCAAGCATAAAGATCACAGCAAAAAACCAAGAAGGCTGTGGGGCTGACGCAGAGTGAGTGAGAAGAGAAAAGAGAAGAGCGAGGAGAGGAGGAGACGAGATGGGACTGGGGAGACGGTGAGGGGCCAGATCACAATGGATTGGACCTTGGTTATCCTGAGTGATGTGTGAAGCCAGTGTAGGTCTGGGGCAGAAAATGGTCTGATTGTTTGGAAGGATCTCTTTGTCTGCTGCGTCGAGAGAAGGATGTCTGGTGAAGGGTAGAAGCAGAAAGGCCAGTTAAGGAGCAACCACACCAGTCCAGGTAAGAAAGGCTCACATCTTGGACCAGGTCAGTAGCTGTGCATTGGCGAGAGGCGGTCTGATTCTCGGTACGATTTGAAGGTAGAGGCACTGGAATTCCCTGATAGGTTAGCTGTAGAGTAATAGAGACTCCACAGTTTTGGGCCTGAGCATCTTAAAGACTGGAATTGGCATTTATGAGCTGGGGAAGAGGAGGCATTTATGAGTTTGGGAGAGTGACTCAATGGGCACCAGTGTTTCTGCTTTGAGTGTTTATTGAACGGCAACACAGAATAGGCAGCTTCACCACGATTGCCCTCCTTCACTCACCACCTATGGCCTGTGGGCCCTGTGTGGCCAGGTCCTGCTGACCCTTCACTTACTTCCTGCCTCTCTCTTTCTCAACCCTACTGTCCAGCTATGCAGGTCTTCTGCTGTTGAGCAGATGGCACACCTTTCTGCCTGATGGCCCTCTCAGTGTGGCTTCCTTGATGTCCCTCTCCACCCTTTCCTACTGGCTGCACCTCCTCCTTCAGGTTGCAACTTAAACTTGACCTCCAAGAAGAGGTCTTGCCAGATCACCCTACCTAAAGTGGTCCCCCTTCCATTATTCTCTACCTCAGCCCCTATATCTTACTTCAATAGTGCTTTTCTCAGTTTTCAATGATTTTATCTGTTTGTTTACTTGGGTTCTGCCTACCCTAATCCATGTGTGTGTGTTAGACACAGTCATGTCCGACTCTTTGTAATCCCATGAACTTGTAGCCTGCCAGGCTTCTCTGTCCATGGAATTCTCCAGGCAAGAATACTGGAGTAGATTGCCATTTCCTTCTCCAGAGGATCTTCCTGACCCAGGGATCGAACCTTGGTCTCCTGCAGATTCTTTACCATCTGAGCTATAGGGAAGCACTACCCTAAGCCACAGATTATATAAATAAATGAGAAGTCTGTGTCTGTCTTGTTCATTATCATGTCCCCAGAGCCTAGCACAGTCTCAACCTTTTAATTTTTCTTTTTCATATATAAAACCCTTTCCTTATGCTGAAATCCTATGCAGGAGCATGGTATATGCATTAATTCATTCATTACACAGATAAAACAGGTGTGACTCTTGTTGAATTGGCACTGAGGGGCCTCATATTGTGGCCCCAGAACTGGGAACTGTTGTTCTTGTCAAATTGAATACCTCCCATGGTCTAGTTATGAGTGTCAGAATGTCCAATAGGTTCCATTTCCTGGGCTGTTAAATGCCAAAAAAAAAAAAAAAAAAATATCAACATGGGACTGGCAACATTTCATTTTGCTAAATAAAGACATGAGAAAAATAAACAGCTACTCTCTTAGTCAGACTGGGCTGCAGGAACAACTCCCCAAGACTCACAGCCAAAGTTTATTTTTCACTCACACTGTGTGCCCAGTGAGGTTGGCAGGGTTGTGGTCACTGGGGGAGCCAGGTTGACAGAGGCTGCATCTTGACACATTTCCACAGTCTCTGAGGCTGGAAAGTGGAATTGCCTGATCTCACAAATTCTGCCGGGAAGTGACTCGTTCTTTTGACTTAACGTTTCATTGGTGAAAACAAGTCACTTGCCTGGACCTAATTGAAAGGGGGACTGGGAAGATTAATCTTCCCATGTGCCTGGGAGGTAAGAGTCAAAACAGTTATGACTAGACCCATGACTGCACCAACTACCAATGACAATCATTTTAGTACCCAGAACATAAGAAGGACATCACATTAGAATAAAGGCAAAACTTCAAGTTGAATAAATTAGCTTGATTCAAAAGTTGCTCTTTGTCCTTATTTTTCTTGCCTTCTCTGTGATTGAAAGGAATATAGTCACAGATTGGTGTGGTCCCCAGGCCAGTGCTGGTTAGCCAGTGCTGGTTAACCAGTCCACTGGCTGGCCTCCCCCTCCTCACCCGTACGCTGCTTCCTTTATTTGTAAGCTTGTCCTGTGCTTGGTCTCCCTGTTTCCCATTTTCTCCCATATTGCCCAATTTCTCCATTTTTCGAGCACCAGCAGGAAAAGGGGGACACAGAGGGACACAGTCTTGCTGATAGCTTGATTTCAGTCCTTCCCCAAGAAGGATGTCTTCCCTCTAGCATCACTGTGCCTTTGCCTCTTGGGGCACTGAGCCCTTTCTGGTTTTCTGTGCATGACATTGAGGGGTTTAGACTACACATGAGGAACAGAAAAGCTATAGTCTGTCCCCAGCCCTACTTGTTCATAGAAAAAGTGAAAAGGATAAGGGCAAAGGTTCATCAATTAGAGTTCCTTATGCTGAGGGAAAGGAGATATTCAAAGGGAACAGATGGCCCAGGCACTATTTGGAAACCCTCAGAAGTACGATTTCCCCCAGACAAATGTATCGACTGGGAAACACAGATGACAGGAAGCAGCAGAGTAAGCTTCAGGCACCTGGGCGCCTGTGTGCTTTGGAGCACCTAGGCTGCTTCTCAGGTGTTTTGTGTTCTGATTTTCCAGGTGAGGCTGGGGAAACTTTGTTTCTCCATCCCTGGGCAATTTCTGGCCCCAGGCCAGCCGAAAATGATGAGGACCAGGAAGGAGTAGCAGGGCCACATAGAAGAATGTACTGCAGCAGGCATGAAGAAGTGATGGAGGGTTTTCAGGAACATCTCCGAGATGCCTTAGTCCATTCCAACCCACCATCATATCTCATGGTAAATATTTGTTAAACATCTACTTTTTTGTGTGTGGTGCTTTTGACACATTCTCTTATTTGCTACTTGCTACATCCCTGTGGAAGGGAAATACACTTCCATTCTACAGATGAGGGACCAAAATGTCAGAGAGATAATGTAACTTTAGGGGATGAGTATAACAGTTAGTATGGTAGGCTGAATAATAATCTCCCAAATTATCCACATCCTAATCCCCAAAATCTGTGAATGAGTTACTTTACATGGCAAGAAGTGCTTTGAAGATGGACCTTAGGATAAAGACCTTGAGATGGAGAAGTCATCTTGCATTATCTATAAAGAGCTCAATGTAATTATCCTGGGAAGTGCCCAGTGTAATCACAAGAGTCCTTTAAGAGGGAGATAGAAGGGTCTGAATCAGAGAAGGAAATGTGACCACAGAAGCGGAGGTCAGAGTGATACCATTGCTGGAAGGAGGCCACAAGACAAGGAATGCAGGCAGCCTTGAGAAGCTGGCAAAGGAAATGAACAGGCTCTCCCCTAAAGTTTCCAGAGGGACACAATCTTGCTGATAGCTTGATTTCAGTCCCGTAAGACCCATCTTGGACTTCTGACCCCACAGAACTGTAAAGTAATAAATCTGTGTTGTTTTTAAGCTGCATTCAGTTGGTGGTTTGTTTCCGTTTCTAACAGCGGCAAGTGGAAACTAATACAGGTTAGCAAGGAAGGGAGTAAGGCTTTGAGTACAGGCCTATCTGTCTTTGATGTGCATTATGCCATCAGCCCGAAGGCCTGGGTGCCAGGCCTGTAACTCACTCTCTGAGGCCCACTTTCCTGCTGCATATAATTGTGGGGTTGGATTGTCCTGGTTGATTTCAGCTACAGGAGAACACAGTGGAAGCTCCTGCCATGGCCCAGCGATAATGACCTGAACTACAAATAAGACAGCTGGGCAGTAGAGGAGAATGTAGGAGCTGGTTATAAGAAAATAACAGAGATGGGATATGGTGAGTAATTAGATGTGGCAAGTGTCTTGTGTAATGATGTGGGCTGGGAGGTGTCATTCACCTAGATGGGACACACTGGAGGAGGACTCAGGTTTTGGTGAAGATGAGGTCAGACTGGGGCCTGTTGAGTATGATGTTTATGTGAAACTGATCTGTCGGGGAGGGGAGGATCATGTGGATCTTGGGATCAGGAGAGTGACTTAGGGGGCAGCTAAAGATCTGGACATTGCAGGTGAATAGATGGTCGTTGAACCTGTGGAGTGAGGAGTGTGAGAAGAGAGGAGAGCCAATGATGAACCTTCAGGGGAACCAAAACAAGGAGCAGCCAGAGGAAGAGGACTCAGAAGCAGACTGAGAAGCAGCCAAGCAGCAGGCAAGCCAATGAAGAGAGGGAGGGAGAAGGGGAGGGCGGAAGGGAGAGAGAAGGCGTGTGATGACATCAAAAGCTGACTGCAGCTGGGGTAAGTGAGACATGTCATTAGGCTTGGGAATTCAGAATCCATTGGTGACCTTCATGAGCACCGTTTCCATGGAGAGGTGGGTAAAAACCAGATTGCATCGGGATAAGGAAGGGAAGGGAGGGGAGGACACTCGAATGGCAAGTTATTAGAGAGACATGTTCCATTTAGCTGGGAGAAAGGTGTGCTTAGATGTGATACAAAACACTCCAAAGACAGTCAGGAAGCTTTCCAAACACCCATGAAAAGGGGAAAAAATTCCTTAATAACATAACAAAAACTACTCAAAAGACTGACAATAACCCCACATGGTAGTCAAAATAAGAGGGAAATAAAAGCTCCCCAGGAAAGTGGCAATATGAGAGACTTTGGGGATCAGCTGTACTATGGCCACTGTCCTCCCCAGGCTGCTCTGAACCCAGCCTGTTTGTCCTAAGGGCCAAGAGCCCTGGAGACAACATTCAGGTCATGTCCTTTACCAGCCTCAGTTCCTAACTGTCAATGCCAGGCACTCCTTATTGTCACTTTGGTCAGATGCTGGTTCCTTGATTTCCTAACCTTTCTGTATCATTTAGGCTGGGGAGATTCCTGAGCTGCAGCTACTCCAGCATCCATAGGAAGCAGACCATATGGGCTCAAGGTCAAGGAGCAGATATTGCTGACGCCCTGGCTCAGCCCTTTAGGTCCACAGCCTGACTCCCACTCACCAGCACCTGCATGTGGACTCTCTCTGGGCATCAGAGCCTGCTCCCTATGCAAGTATGCAGATGGATGAATTACTTCCACTGTCCCTTGCTCCTCGGACCAATCCTCAACAAAGACTGCAGTGAGCTGGTGTATCCACACCCCAGCTCTGTCACCCGCTGGGCAGGAGAACTAGGAGGTAAAGCTCTGCACTGTCACTCATAGTCCCAGCAAGACTGAGATCCAGGTGTCCACGGTGGTAAGCAGCTTGATAACACCATCTACTGCTTTCCTTTTCTGCCTGTCTTACTTTCTGTGTTTCGTGGGACTGCCTCCCAAATAAACAACTTGCACTGGAATCCTTTTCTTGAGGTGTGCTGCTGGGGCAACCTAAATGAAGTGGGAGGGATCATCTGATCCAGTGCATGTGACCCTTCCTGCATATGAGTGGACTGGTTCCTGACAGCTGTGACATCAGTTTTTACCAGTTATCCATATCTTTAGTATCACCAGCATCCAGACCTACTAGGTCCCAGCTCCGGGCTAAGAATCTTATAAACATTTTCTCATCTGTGCAAGAGGTCCTGGTGGTAGGTGGGATAATGAACCCACAAAGATGTCCACATCCCATTCCTGCAACCTGTGAATAGGTTACCTTACATGGAAAGAGAGACTATAGTTATGATTCAGGACCTCGAGGTGAGGAGATTATTCTGGACTATCATATTGGTCCTTAAAAGAGAGAGGTAGAGGAGTCAGAGTAGAGACAGGAAATGTAACAAGGGAAGCAGATTCAGAGTGATGTGAGGAGGGAACCACGAATCAAGGAATTGTAGGTGGCCTTTAGAAGCTGGAAAAGGCAAGGAAGAAGATTTTCCCTTAAAGCCTCCAAAAGGAAAACAGCTCTGTCAACATGCTGATTCTAGAACTTCTGACCCCTAGAACTGTAAGATAATAAATCTGTACTGTTTTAAGCCACTAAGTTTGCAGTAACTCATTACAGCAGCCACAGGGAATCATTAATAATACACTCAATGTAGAGGTTAAGTATATAGATTCTGGAGCCAGAACACCACAATTCAAAGCCTGATTCTATCATTTACTAGCTGTGTGATCTTGAGCAAGTAATACCCCTCTGTTCCCACCAGTAAAATGAGAATAGTAATAACATCTGACTTAAGGTTATTGCGAGGCTTAAATGAGTTCAGTTCAGTCCCTTAGTCGTGTCTGACTCTTTGCAACCCCATGAACCACAGCACGCCAGGCTTCCCTATTCATCACCAACTCCCAGAGCTTACTCAAACTCATGTCCATTGAGTCGGTGGTGCTATCCAACCACCTCATCCTCTGTCGTCCACTTCTCCTCTCACCTTCAAACCTTCCCAGCATCAGGGTCTTTTCCAATTAGTCAGCTCTTCGCATCAGGTGGCCAAAGTATTGGAGTTTCAGCTTCGGCATCAGTCCTTCCAATGAATATTCAGGACTGATTTCATTTAGGATGGACTGATTGGATCTCCTTGCTGTCCATGGGACTCTCAAGAGTCTTCTCCAACACCACAGTTCAAAAGCATCAATTCTTTGGCCCTCAGCTTTCTTTATAGTCTAACTCTCACATCCATACATGACCACTGGAAAAACCATAGCTTTGACTAGGTGGACCTTTGTAAGCAAAGTAATGTCTCTGCTTTTTAATATGCTGTCTAGGTTGGTCAACTTTTTTCTAAGGACCAAGTGTCTTTTAATTTCATGGCTGCAGTTACCATCTGCAGTGATTTTGGAGTCCAAAAATATAAAGTCTGTCACGGTTTCCATTGTTCCATGTATTTGCCATGAAGTGATGGGGCCAGATGCCATGATCTTAGTTTTCTGAATGTTGAGGTTAAGCCAACTTAAATGAGTTAATACATGCTTATTTTACATGCTCAGAGAACTCACGTGGCTTGCCAAAGGCCGCAGAGTCAGAGCCCTCAGTTCCATTGGCCCAGATGCAGATGGAATGCAACTGTCCCAACAAGAACTTGGTCTTCGGTCCTCTTACCTACTCTCTGACCTGCTCTGCTCAGCCACTCTTCATTTTGTAGTTGATCACCAGCTCAGATTGCAGGTGGCTAGAAAACACTGTGATTTTCATTAAATGTGCAAAGGGCTACCACATGATACCCTTGCAACAACTCCAGTTGTGGGGAGCGGCAGTTGGGCTGGGCAGGGAGTAGCACCCTCAATCTGGGGATAAAGAAACTGAGGTTGAGAAAGGTTAGAAGACTTGCCCAAGCTCAATGGGCTCTTGAGAGGCAGAGCTGAGGGAGGAGGCCTGATGCGGAGCCTTTCAGGCTGCCTGTCAAATCCTTCTAAAGGCGCCTGCTAATTTCCTGCTGTTCAAATCCCAGCCAATGAGAACTGCCATTGATTTAATGCTCGTTTAAGAGAATGTGATAGAAATCCTGCGTAGGTGGTCACTAGGATGTACACATTTTATTTCCCTTAATATTGCTTTAACTGAGTATCCCTTGGGTAAATACTTTGATTAGCAAATGTTTGTGCTTCAAGGATTTAACTAAGTTAGACTTTTCCAGTGGCTGGAAAATACTGAGCTCTGTGATTATTTTGATTTTTCTGATGCACACAGTGGAAACCCAGGGTCCCTTGTCAGGGTTCACTGTCCTACACTGAACCCAGTACGGGGAGCCTGCGTCACTGAATTCCCAGTGACAATGAACAGATTCCTTTCCCTCTCTGGGCCCCCAGCAACTTGCTCTGGGAAATGAGGGGGTTGGACTAGATAATCCCTAAGGGTTTTCCTAGCTGGCGGCTCAGACGACGAACCCGCTCCCCAGCCCCACCACCGACGCTCGAGCGCGCGCGCGCGCACACACACACACACACACACACACACCGATGGTTCCTAGGAGCCACACACACACACACACACACACATCGATGGTTCCTAGGAGCCACACACACACACACACACACACACACACACACGATGGTTCCTAGCAGCGTAGAGCGTCTCTCCGAGCCTGTGTGCTTGGTCTCGGCCCTGAGTCCCAGCGCAGGAGGAAGGGCAGCCAGCGTCATCAGGAGCCGAGCCCTTGCCCCTCCCGCATCCCGGCTGCTTTTGCTTGCTCTTTGCTGTCATGGGGAAGCTATTCTGGCCCAGCCTCAACTCTTCCAGCGCAGAGGGGAAGTTACCATGAGGAGCTGGACCTCTTCTTGGCAATGCAGATAGGAATGCCTGTTTCCTGGGTCCTTCATTTTGCCTGTTCAAGAGCTTTGACCGAGGGGGGCACAGTGAATGGCTGAAAGCCAACGTTGTTCCATGGTCAACTAAACTGACAATGAATCCATCCATTGACTTTTTTACATTGTAAAGATGATCTCTTCGTTACTTTTAAAATTGGACATTTTCAACTTATTTTGTATTGCCAGTGATCACCCAAGTTTTGTATCATTCTTTGAAGCATGAGGTTTTTATGTTCTTGAGGATGTCTTAGAGCTCCAGTATTCTCAGGCCTCAGCAGACTGGGGATATAAGTGATGTTCTGGTGACATGAATGCCCAAGTCTTGGTGGCAATTAGCCCTGACCTGGATCTGAATTCAGGAAGGTCTGAGTTCAAATTCTGTCTCTGTTTGTTCTCCAGCTATTTGAATTCGAGCAGGTTGTTCAGCTTTGTGAGAATTACATGAAATGCCAGACTAACTTGCAATAGCTGCTCAGTAAATATTACTTTCCTTCCCAAGGGCACCATTTTGCTCATGCCCCACAGGGGAACTGGATATCTTCCCAACTCTGAGCATCCCAAAACTTTAAAAAACTTTGAAGAGCTGATGGAGGTGTTGTTTGAGCTTGGTCTGGAAAAACACATAAAGTTTAGATGTATGAAAATGGGGAAAGGATATTCTACAAAGGAAGACCATAGTGAACAAAAGCCCAGAAGCAGTAACATATGTTATGGTAGGGCTAAATGAGTCACTTGCATTTGGGCCCTATTAGGTCTGGCAGTTTAGACAGAGCTTTGTTTTTCTTTTTCCTTTTTTCCCCCAGGTTGCTTCTTTACTTCTTAACCTGTCTGCGAGAGGTTAAAGCAATCTGAATTAAGTTAGTTAAATTGACTTTTATTATTGAATTATAATCATTTGTGCAATTATGAAACCAGGTGTTCCTGATTGAGATCAATTATTCCTTCACCTGATCACTATAGAGCTAATAAGGACTTAGAATTGCTGTTCAAGTGTACTTCCAGCCGGGTTGAAGCCTTCTGGAAAGGCATTTATTAAGCCAAAGAGTGGTGGAAAAAAAAATCCAAGGGAGAACAAGGACAGAGATGAAAATCCTTTAGGAAAAGGCCTAGAAAGGCTGATTTGATCATTAAGTAGCCTTGATGTGTGTGGCTGGCTGTTGACAAGGAATCTTTGAGGTGTTTGCACAGGAACTTCGGTGGGGGAGAGGTAGAGTGGGGCGGGGGAGGCATGGGAGGGAGGCAGGAATTGAGGACACACAGTGTAACCGCAGGTTAGAGCCCCGTCTATGCTGTGTTCCACTGCTGAGGTGGAGTTGTCCTCTCTCCCTCTTGAGGCTTCATCTTGACTCCAGTCTGGATATGAAGGCGGATGCCATGGCATCCACTCCCACTGCATGAGGGGTGTGTGGAGTGGACATGCAGCCTCTGTTCCAGGAGGTGTTGGATTCCTAGAGTTCTAGGTTCCTTCACATCTGGTCCCTATGAGACCTCCGTGAGGAGGTCAGAGCAATAGTAGCTAGTGTCATCTAACAGGTGGTGACCCTGACACTTGGTCAACAGATTTGCCTTCATTCACAGAATGAACGAACAAGACAGGGCTGGGACCAAGCCCTCCAGATGCCAAGACTGCTGTGTAAGATCACAATCTTACTGCCACATGCTACATTCCATAAACAAGTAGAGTGAATTGGTCATCTCTACAGTGGTGTGCAAGCTGAGATACATGTAAAAATCCCCTGGGGAGATTAAAAGCATACCTGATGCTTGGGCATGCTCTAGATTCAGTTAAGTAAGAGTTTCTGGTGTGCCATTGTGTTTCAGCCAAGTCTGACTCTTTGAGACCCCATGGACTGCAGCACTCCAGGCTTCCCTGTAATCATCAACTCCCAGAGCTTACTCAAACTCATGTCCATTGAGTCAGTGATGCCATCCAACCATCTCATCCTGTGTCATCCCCTTCTCCTCCTGCCTTCAATCTTTCCCAGCATCAGAGTCTTTTCCAATAAGTCAGTTCTTCGCATCAGGTGGCCAAAGTATTGGAGTTTCAGTTTCAACATCAGTCTTTCCAATGAATATTCAGGACTGATTTCCTTTAGGATAGACTGGTTGGATCTCCTTGCAGTCCAAGGGACTCTCAAGAGTCTTCTCCAACACCACAGTTCAAAAGCATCAATTCTTTGGCACTCAGCTTTCTTTATAGTCCAACTCTCACATCCATACATGACCACTGGAAAAAGCATAGCCTTGACTGCTGCTGCAGTGCACTCAATAAATCACTGTCCCACTGTGTTTAGGAAAGGTTTAAAGTGTAATCTATATAGACACTTCCTTCTACACTAGCTTTCTAATCCTCTGGAGGAAAATGGTTCAAACCCCACATATTCCAGAAATAAGTCAAGTAAACTAATATGCTGCTGCTGCTGCTAAGTTGCTTCTATCATGTCCAACTCTGTGCGACCCCATAGATGGCAGCCCACCAGGCTCCCCCGTCCCTGGGATTCTCCAGGCAAGAACACTGGAGTGGGTTGCCATTTCCTTCTCCAATGCATGAGAGTGAAAAGTGAGAGTGAAGTCGCATCCAACTCTTAGCAACCCCATGGACTGCAGCCTACGAGGCTCCTCCGTCCACGGGATTTTCCAGGCAAGAGTACTGGGAGTGGTCGCCAGCACCTTCTCCGTAGCCTTGACTAGGTGGACCTTTGTGGCAAAGTAATGTCTCTGCTTTTCAAAATGCTGTCTAGGTTGGTCATAACTTTTCTTCTAAGGAGCAAACATCTTTTAATTTCATGGCTGCAGTCACCATCTGCAGTGATTTTGGAGCTCTAAAAAATAAAGTCTGTCACTGTTTCCATTGTTTCCCCATTTATTTGCCATGAAGTGATGGGACCAGATACCATGAACTTAGTTTTCTGAATGTTGCATTTTAAGCCAACATTTTCACTCTTTTCTTTCACTTTCATCAAGAGGCTCTTTAGTTCTTCACTTTCTGCCCTAATGGTGTCATCTGTATATCTGAGGTTATTGATATTTCTCCTGGCAATCTTGATTCCACCTTGTGCTTCATCCAGTCCAGCATTTCACATGATGTACTCTGCATTTAAGTTAAATAAGCAGGGTGACAATACACAGTCTTGATGTACTCCTTTCCCAATTTGGAACCAGTCTGTTGTTCCATGTCCAGTTCTAACTGTTGTTTCTTGACCTGCATACAAATTTCTCAGGAGGTAGGTCAGGTGGTCTGTTATTTCCATCTCTTTCAGAATTTTCCAGTTTGTTGTGATCCACACAGTCAAAGGCTTTGGCATAGTCAATAAAGCAGAAGAAGATGTTTTTCTGGAACTCTCTTGCTTTTTTGGTGATCCAATGGATGTTGGCAACGTGATCTCTGGTTCCTTTGCCTTTTCTAAATCCAGCTTGAATATCTGGAAGTTCATGGTTAATGTACTGTTGAAGCCTGGCTTGGAGAAGTTTGAGCATTACTTTGCTAGCGTGTGAGATGAGTGCTATTGTGCGGTAGTTTGACCATTCTTTGCTATTGCCTTTCTTTGGGACTGGAATGAAAACTGACCATTTACCTAATGCAGCTAAATAGGCTTGGGTTATTTGCAGCAGGGTTTACTGGAAGGCTTATTTAATCAAGAGCATGTAGGAAATAAAGTGGGATCTCGAGGACAAATTATATTGGGAGTAGAAAACTGCCTAATCTCACCTGACCCATCTCCACATCCCCTTTCCCTTGCGCCAAGTTCTGTGTGGTCACGTCATTTGCTCCCTCCTCACGCTGTTTCTTCTCCAGTACAAGGGACCTGGTCACTGCCAACTCTAGACATTTCCACTGCTAGAGAAGATCTGAGACCTTCTCCTCCCCCTTCTTTAGGCAGGTGCCCACTCCAGGCCAATCACTTTGGTTATATGGCTGTGCCACGAAGATGCTGGCAGCCCCCATTCAAATCACATGTCTAGAGCAGGGAAAGGAGTTATTTTCCAGAAGGAGGGAGTACTGTTCCAGAAAAATACACATAGAGGTTCTCTAGCCATCGTTCATGATCTTCACATACCATTCCTGTAGCTGGACTGCCTAATTGAGGGCGAATCCTTCAGTAGTGGCCTTGATAGTCTTGCCCTGGTCTGGAATCTCACGCCACCAAGGAGCAAAAATCAACAGCTTTGAAAGCAGGACAACTCTGGACTGAATCACTTCATGAATGCTGAGCAGCAGGATCCACAAGGCAGAGGAGCTAGATGCTGAGGCAGTGTGGACACCATTTCTATCCCCCGAGTCTGCCAGAGACTCACAGCCTTGGGTTTGGATGGGACTCTGTGTTAGTCAAAGACCTTCAGGTTGCAAGTGACAGAAACCCAGCTCAGGCTGATTTATACACACAAGGAAATGAATCTTTAGGCTCACATGACTGTAAAATTCAAGGTATTTGCTTTCAGGGATGACTGGATTCAGAGCCTGGACAATGTCCTGAAGATGTGGTCTTCCCCTCTCCCTCTCTCAGCTCTGTTCTCCTCTGTGGTCTCCCCTCACAGAAGTAAGATGGTCATCAGACTGTCAGCTGCCTCTAAGGAAGGACAAGTATCTTTTCCTCCAATAGAATTAACAGAAAACTCCAGGGTTGAGTATCGTTGGACTAACGTGAGCTAGACCTGCGGTCAGAGGATAAAGTCGCATGAACTGAGAGTAGGAGATGGGAAAGCTTGTGGGGGTGTGGAGTGGATGCCAGGAAGGACAGGACAGCAGATCTCCTTTAAAGACTCCAAAGCTCATTTAGTCCCCTATGCCATAGGCCGACTGCCCAAACAGAATACTCTGGGAAGCCTTCTCTGACAAACAGCCTGAGAATGGTTAACACTCTCTCTTTGTCCATTTCTCATTTGTAGACAGAACATACATAAAAATCACTCCTGGAACTTGCTGAGAGACTAGCTATGAATCAGTTGCAACAGAAACATTGATCAGAGTCCTATTGAATCCCAGGGCTCCCAAGAATCATCAAGCTGAGTAGATGGAATTCTGAAGTTGGGCCCAGATGCCTAGTGTGGAGCTCTAGTTCAGCCCTGATTCACTGTGCCCCTCAGACAAATCCCTTCTCAAGTCTGAGCTTTGTCCACACAATCTTGCTCAACTACCTGTTAGGAGTACCCAGAGGTTTGCCTTAAAACACATGGGAGCAAGCTCTAATTGTCAAGCAGCATTATTATGTTACTTGCCCATAGAATAACCAAGGAACACTTTCAGAAAATACAGCATTATGAAAAAAAAAAAAAAAAAACAGTTTAAAGGTGAAATGAATGGAATGATGGAACTGCAGAGCAGCATTACAAAAAAAAAGTCTAGGGAAAAATGATTTTAATATAAAATATGTACTTTTCAAGACAGTGCAGTGGGGGTATGTGGGAGAGCAGAGCCAGAAGCCAGAAGTCTGTGGAGCAAAACGAAAGAGGATGGCCATGCTGGAGAGAAGCCCCTAGCACAGGCAGCTGCTGAGTTGTTAGCTGGAAAGAACTTTAGCCATGGTCTTTCCAGGTTTGGCCACAAAGGGATGCTGCTTTTGGAGGCCTTTCTCAGGCCTTCTGCTCCTTTTCCAGTCTTCAGAATGAGGGCCAAGAAGTCGGGTGAGCTTTGCCGGCAGATTACAACCAGATCCAGGGCTGTCTGCTAATACTGTGGCTGCTCCCTTCCCCAACACTGAAGGCCGTCTGGCTTTCTTCACTCTGTCTCTTGGGCTGTGAGCAACCCACTTAAATCATCACTGGACAGGGAGTGGCTCACAGCCTTCTTTGCAGCTCTCCTTCCATCCAAGCCATTAGTGTGTTTAATAGCTCTGGCCCCATGCTGATTTCTGACACATGGTAATTAATTCCTTTCCACTCAGAGATATGGCCATTCACAGGTCTTGATTCAAAAATGTCTCTGCGCTGTTCCATTTGAAAAACACTTAAAATGTTGAGTAGGGAAACCATTTGGCCTTTTGTGAAAAGCCACTGATCTCTATCTCACCCTTATATGAAAATAAATTCCAGATGTGTTAACGATCGAAATGTAACATATGAAACCATAAAAACACTCTAAGGTGAACATTTATATAATCTTAGAGTGGGAGAGGTGCTTCTAAGCAAACAACCATAGGCAGAAGCCATAAAGACAGGGGTTCATAAGTTTGTTCACAACAAAATTTTAAACCTCTATATGGATGGCCTAAATTATAAAATAAAATTGAATTAGAATAAAAGAAAATGACAAACTGGGGGATGTGACTGCTACCTATCATAATGATGGTGATAACATTTATTTGTATGTGCCAGTATGTTAATATATATATAGGACACTAACAATTTAATTCATAAAAGAAAAAAAAAGTGCTAAAGAAACATAAAGGAAAATACTGTACAATGCTATCTTATATAAGGGACTTGAGTAACTATAGATTTTGGTATCCACAGGGGTCCTGGAACCAATCCCCTGTGGATATCCAAGGACAACTGAATTCTATCTTATTTATAATCAAATTAAAGCAGCAGTAAAAGGCTGCTTGTGAAATTAATCAAGACAATAAAATAATAATACTCAAATATTAGTTAGGGTTCAGAAAAATGCTCACCTTCACATGCTGCAGTTGAGAGTCTAAATTAGTACAAACACTCTTCAGGGGAAATTTGTGAAAACCAGAAGCATGAATCCATTTCAGTATCAAGGAGTCTGACTTGGAGACATTATTAAGGATATGTACAAAGATATAGCATAAGATGCTATTTTAATAGTGAAGGTTGGAATTAATTCAAATGCCCAGTGTTTGCAGGTTTGCTAAACAAGTTATCATACATCCATACTATGCAAACATTAAAAATCATGTTGCAGGTGTATATTTACTAATATGGAAAGAGGTTCAGCATCTCTTGTTAGTATATTCAATTCAGTTCAGTCGCTTAGTTGTGTCTGACTCTTTGCAACCCCATGGACTGCAGCATGCCTGGCTTCCCTGTCCATCACCAGCTACTGCAGCTTGCTCAAACTCATGTCCATCGAGTCACTGATGCCATCCAACCATCGCATCCTCTGTCATCCCATTTTCCTCCCACCTTCAATCTTTCCCAGCATCAGCCTTTTCCAGCATTGGTTCTTTGCATCAGGTGGCCAAAGTATTGGAGTTTCAGCTTCAGCATCAGTCCTTCCAATAAATATTCAGGACTGATTTCCTTTAGGATGGACTGGTTGGATCTCCTTGCAGTCTAAGTGACTTTCAAGAGTCTTCTCCAACACCACAGTTCAAAAGCATCAGTTCTTTGACACTCAGCTTTGTTTATAGTCCAACTCTCACATCCATACATGACTACTGGAAAAACCATAGCTTTGACTAGATGGACCTTTGTTGGCAAAGTAATGTCTCTGCTTTTTAATATGCTGCCTAGGTTGGTCATAACTTTTCTTCCAAGGACCAAGTGTCTTTCAATTTCATGGCTGTCTGTAGTCACCATCTATATGGTGATGGTGACGTTATCATCATCATCATTATGATAGGTAGCAGTCACATCCCCCAATTTGTCATTTTCTTTTATTCTAGTTCAATCTTATTTTATAATTTAGGCCATCCATATAGAGGTGACTTTGGAGCCCCCCAAAATAAAGTGTCACTGTTTCCATTGTTTCCCCATCTATTTGCCATGAAGTGATGGGACCAGATGCCATGATCTTTGTTTTCTGAATGTTAGCATATAAAAATAGGTTATAAAAACATATGCTCAGGGGCTTCCCTGGGGGCTCAGGGTAAAGAATCCACCTGTCAGTGCAGGAGACATGGGTCCAATCCCTGGTCAGGGAAGATCCCACAGGCCGCGGGGCAACTGGGCCCACGCACCACAACTCCTAAGCCTGTGCTCTAGAGCCTGGGAGCTGCAAGTACTGAAGCCTGAATGCTCCTCAACAAGAGAAGCCACCACAATGAGGGAGCCTGTGCGCCACAACTAGAAAGTAGCCCTTGCTCACCACAGCTAGAGAAAAGCCCTTGTGGCAATGAAGACCCAGCACAACCAAACAAAAAATTTTTTAATACTTTTTTAAAAATAAAACTTTCTTATAATATTCTTTTTTCATATGAAAAAGCATAGAAAATCTCATTTTCCCCCCAAAATATCATGGAAAAAATACACCAAATATTAACTGTGGTAAAGTTATCAGTGGATAGTAAAATTAGAGCAGATTTCAATTTGTTTTTTGTTTATGGATAATTTCTAATTTTTATGTAATTAATATATATTACTATAAAATAGGAGTAACAAAATTGCTTACTGCATCTTGCATAATTAGTGTGGGGACTGATGGTGTGGAAAGTGGTTTTGGTGCCCTTTGAATGATAGCTATGATTTCCAAAGGGAGAGCCCCAAGAAAGAGATGATCGGAGAAGTAAGGGAGGATGAACCAAAGGGAAAACAAACTTGAATAAGCCCAAGGCACTCAGAGAAATTAGTGTGAAGGAGTTATAGAGAGAGAGAGTGGGCAGAAAATAGGTCACAGACCTTCCTTTGGCGAGTCTGATAGAGTAGAACAAGGAGAAAGAAAGAGAATCAAGAAGGAAAAAGGATCACGAGAAGGACCCTAGTGTTTTCTCCTTTCAGTTTTTGAAGATTATGAAGTTCTGAGAATGTCTGAAAATGGGGAGAGCTTGTACAGACTCATGCAGAAGTATGCAGGTAATCACTCAGGATCACCAGTCACAAACCCCTCTCGGGTCCATAGCCCCTGGTGTGTCCCCTAGACGCTCCCTCTGTCTCATCTGGAGGTTCTATGGGATCCCTATCTCTCTGCAAGTATTACACAGTTGTGGTGTTATCTACCCAAAGGCAGTGGGGAAGATTTAGCAACCTTAGGGAGGATTCTCAATCCCACACAAGGAAAAAAGTCAAGTTAGAAGGAATTCCAAGGGCCCTGGCCAATTGGAGGATGTCCCATTCTTATGAAAATACCTTATATTAATAGTATTTGCACCAGAAAGAGACTTGAGGATGACCTGGCTAATGTTTAGTCAATACTTCTCTCCCCTTTGCAATGATCCTGATAACCAGTTGTCTAGTCTGTTCACACACTTTCAGTGATTGGTAGCTCATTACCCCAAGCCAGTCATCCACAAATGGACGAGCTCCAGGAAACATGATAAAAACTTATGTCTAGAATTTCTAAGGTCCTTTTTCAAATCTGCTATGAACTTTTTATAGTTCATATTTTCTATTCACTACAGATGCTTTCAAGTTTGTTTAAAAAAATTTTTATGGTCCCTTTCACACATAGCTGTTATGAATATAAACTATTGTTTTATAGACTGTGTCTGATACTTCTCCCATGTAAAGTTTCTGTAGTTCTGTTTCTATTGTCTGTGGTTTTTGCTGGTTCTGTCTTGCGGAGCTTAATTTCCTTCTGTGACTTGTTGTTGCCTTGGACTATTTGTCAGAAATTGTATTAGAAGAACTATTTTCAGGAATAGTTTGAGGCCTGGAAAGAAAGTGCATTTCTCCTGAGAAGATTTAGGTTTGCTGCTAACAAGGATCTTACTAAAGTATATATACTCTATAAGCAGTTGGTCAGGAGTGAGACCCAGGAATCTGCGTTTTTAACGAGCTCTCTGGTGCCACGGATTTCCTGGACCCATGGACCATACTTTGAACAGCAAGAGTCTGGAACAGGATCCGAAGGTTTAAAGCCAGTGTGTCATTCTTGGGACTGTGTCACTTCTGGTCCCAGCTTCTTGTGGGAAGGGTCTCCGAGGAGATGCCTCACTGTGTGTGGGCTGTGCTTTGCATTCTGTCCCTCTCACCTTTGACACTACCAGAACAAAGTTTTAATTTTGAGGGATTAAGTGTGTTCAGATCAAAAGCAGTTATGGTGCTTGCTTATCTCATTAGGTTTTCTTTCTGCCTTTATTTTTAATCCTGTAATTCCTTGTTTTCTGGTCATCTCTGATGCTTTTAAAAAGTTTTTTTTTTAATCTGTATTTTTAGTTGCTTTCAGTAGGAGGATTGCTCTAAATAACCTATTCCAGTATTCCTAGAAACAAGAAGGTCTATTATGCCAAGCACGTGCTGTCCTCACACTCACAAATTGTGCAATTCTCTTGAAATAGTAATATCCAAAGAACCTCCTAGCATTCTCTCTTCCATCAGTGTAAGACTTTGTTTGCATCTATGATTACTTGTTTAGAATAAATTTGCAAAGCCCTCTCCAGTCACTTGTACCTGTCCTTTAAGGCTCTATGCAGAGCTCCTTCGTTCAGCTGTGCTTTCCCTGCTCTTCTGCTTGCCCGGCTACTCCTCTTTGCACAGTGTTCCTGCACGTGTGTCCCAGCATTTCAGAATGGAGCTGCTAAGAGGAAACATTCGGCTCCACTTCTTATCCCCCAGGTGAGGAAACTGAAGCCTCAAGAAGGGAAACAACTTGCCCAAGATCTCACAAAGAATTTACTGCTGCTCTTGAGACTAGAACCCAAACCCTCCTCACCCAGCCTGGCAGAGTTTCCACAATCATATGCGAGTCCTTCATTATGTTGAGCCAAGTTTGCCTCTCAGCAACTTCCATGTAGTAATTAATCAAGAAATGGCAAGATGTGTGTCTTCTAAATCTGGGAAAAACACCAAAAGAACTCAGTACATTTGTATGTAATTTTTATCTGCCTGGTTCTGAGGATAAAGGTCTCCATCCGCAAACAGCTGAAGGGGAAGGAAGCAGTCAACACTGCTCTTACTCTTGGAGAAAGTAGCAGGTCACAGGGTTTTAACTGTCCCCTTTTTATTTAATTTCTATCTGTGAGAACTCTGAAACCTGAAGAGCCCTGAACACACCATGAATATACCCACTATCCTCCTGGAAGGATTCCAGTAAAAACCGTTTCTAATTAAATAAAGGAGCTCTGCCATGTTCGCTTCAGATAACAGAATAACGCTTCCAATGACAAGTGTGTTTGACTGCGGTCAGTTTATTACTTGTTAAATAATCACTGAGTTTTGCTGTTCCTATCCATCTTACAACCTTTCACTAACTGAACACAGAATAATTATAAAACAAACAAACAAACAAATCATAAGGAGGAAAAAAATGGCAATGCTTAGGGAAACGGGAATGTCTATAATGAAATACATTAAGAAAGGAAGCAAAATGACTAATTCAGGAACTGGGTAATAACTCATTCAATCTAATTTCTTAAACTCCTGAAATCCTGGCCCCCAAACACTTCCCGGACCATATGGTCTCCTGAGCACCACCCCATGCAGACACATACACAGATGACACACATATGCTACGCCCCAGCCACCATTGTCTTCCCAGTGGCCCCAGACACAGCACATACTCCCGTGCCTCTGTGCCTGAGAGTATGCTAGGCTCCAGGCTGCAACATCAATTGCTGTTTCCCCACCTATCAAAATCTCTTCCAGCCTCCAGGGCTTAACATCAGCTTCTCTGAAGATTTCTCAGGGACGAAGCTCCCACCCCTGCTTGTGGGGATCCCTCTTCAGAGAGGCCATGGAGATCCAGTCTCTCTGGAAGGGACTCTGGCTCCTGAAGTGTGACCAGAGTCACATGGATCCTCCTCCACCATACTCAGGATTTTTTCCTTTTATAGCATAAGGATGTCCAATGGAATAGTTGGAGTATGCTTAGGATACTAAACAATTCTTCATTGTTTATCAGAAATTCAGATTTCATTGTTTATCCCTGTATTTTATCTGGCAACCCTACTCAGGTGGCTTGGCTGCCTGTGACAGTGGTTCATATTGGAGGACATTTGCAGATCTCACCATTCTGGGCATGATCCAGGTTATATGCAACTTGCTGAATGATGACTTGCCCTCACCTTGATCTCTGCCACTACTAAAACAAGAGAGTATAAATTATACATAAAATGGAGTCTTTCTGAACATGAGTGTGATTTTTCAAACACTTGTATAAAAAAAAAAACAACGTGGGTGAGTGCTAAGTTGTTTCAGTTGTGTCCGACTCTTTGTGACTCCACGGGCTGTAGCCCACCAGGCTCCTCTGTCCATGGAATTTTCCAGGCAAGAATAGTGGAGTAGGTTGCCATTTCCTACTCCAGGGGATCTTCCTGACCCAAGGATTGAACCTGAGTTTTTTGCATCTCTTGCATTAGCAGGTGAATTCTTTACCACTGCACCACTTGGGAAGCCCAGTAATAATAATAGTAGTATCTATATCGCCAGGTACCTTTCCAAGCATTTTACAGACACATGATAATCCTCATAACAATTTTATGAGGTAGGCAACAATATTGTCTCCCTTATACAGTTCTCCTCTGGAGAAGGGCATGGCAACCCACTCCAGTATGCTTGCCTGGGTAATCCCATGGACAGAGGCCTGGTGGGCAACAGTTCATACGGTCGCAAAAAGTCATAACTTAGTAACTAAGCACGCACAGCTGTACTAGACCATTTTGTATAAGGGACTCAAGCATTGGTGGATTTTGGTATCCTGCAACCAATCCCCTATGCATACTGAGAAATGACTGCATAAATGAAGAAAACTGAGGCACGGAGCACTTAAACAATTCGCCCAGGGGACAGTAGGTGAATTATTGATGGTAAGTGGCAGAGCTGGAACTGAATCCCCACAGCCTGGCCTCAGAGGCTACCTCATGCACCACTCTCCTCTACTGCACCTTTAATAGTCAGCACCAATACATTACTCACAGACCCTCACCCCTGAGTGTAACATTCCAGTGTGCTGTGACCTTACACTTGTGCACAGTGGCCTACAGAATCAATTCCAAGTTCATTACCTGGGAGTCATGACTTTCAGCAAGTTGATACAGATTACTTTTACATACACAACTCTGATATTCCACTTCTCCACGTATGCTCCAGGGAACCTCCCCATGGAGGAGATGCCTTTCTCTCTAGCGGAAGGGCTGAACAGAGACTCAAAACCCTTGCCTTTTACTTCTCCTGCTTTGGTACACACTCTTTGTGATACATAGCAATACATTCTTTGCTGCAACTGTTCTTTCTTTTCCAACAGGAAAATTCCCACTCATTCTTCCAGTTCTAGGTCACCTGCCGCCTCCTTTGTGAAGGCTCCCCTGATTTTCCCTGGCTGTGTTTGTCCTTCCTCTTTCTTCTGTGCTCCTTTGGTACTTGGGTCGTGGCTTAACTCCTAGTCTCTAGATTCCCAAATCAGACTTCTGTTGACTCCACTCTATCTCAATGAAACGTTTCTCTGGAACATAACTTCTCCACCTTGACTGAGACTCTGAATCAGCCAGGGAGCTTAGTAATATACAAATACTGGGTTCCCACTCCCCAGAATTCTGGTTTGGCATGTTAGATGTAGGATACAAACACTGGTATTAAAAAAGTCCACAGATAGTTCTGAGCTACAGTGATGAGCTTCGTTCAGAGTTAGTATTCTGAACAGAAGTAGTACCATATATAAGCTTGCTGAAGTTCAGCTCCATGCTTTATACCTAGTGAACACACTCCTCTCTGCTGGCTGGGCCCTTAAGGGTGGTTATGACTGACAGCCTGAAAGAGCTTTGGGGAGAGTCCTTAAGTTCACTTCTAATCTATCTTCCTATTATTCTGATGACATTTTCAGACATGATATTCATGATTTCATGCACTCAAACCAGCGCCCCTTACTACAGCAACATCAGGGAAAGGTGCCTATTTTAGAAGCTGTTTGGAGCAGAATACTTCATAGTCCTCTATAATCCCAGGTGGGGAGACTAAGGTTCAGGAAATGTGAAGGGAGCTGCCCAAGGTTCTGGTTTTCCTGCTTCCATCCTACTTGTGCCCTCACATACCCTGTCCACCTCACCCAATGCCAGGTCCCTAGGGTGGCATTCACTTCCACTTGAAAGTGAAAAGAAAAATGGCTTGACTCATGTACCCAACTTGTACAAAACAAAGTAATTACACTCTGGTTATCCAATAAAACATAATTTGAAATGATACCCAACTTCATAAAAGACATACACACCATGAAACATCACATAATTTAACGAAATCTTTTGCTGCAATATTATTCAAACCACTGTAAAGCAGCTGCACTTTTAAAAAAATTAAAATTAAATTCCGAGGCATAATCCAAGAGATAAGAATCAAAAAAAGCCCATATGTGATGATTGAGTATGCATGACCACAACCCGTAATCTCTGCCCATCCTTTGCAGTGTAAACAAATCTGCTGATTGTTGATGGTATTGCTGAAAACATCACTAATCAAACCTTAAATACCAAATACATTTAAGCAAATAACACTCCGGTTACAGTCATTCTATCTAATCGTGAAGGAAATCCAAATCGGAGACCAGTTTGAAAATGGCCAGAGCTATCCTGTAGCTGCGCATTAATTGACCAGCATCCTAGAGGCAGTGCTTTCTCTTAAGTACAGAAGGCCTGAAACACAAAAGGAAATAAGGAAGAAGTCCAGGAGGCAAGAACTAATGCAATTTCAAACTGGAATTACATCAGCAGCTTTAAACAGATGGCAGAATGGGAATAAATGTGTTAGCTCCTTTCTCTTACTTGGGTTTTCATTGTTTATATCATTAAAAATAAGGAGAGTTTAAAATAACATATATCGTCATGTAGCGACTCACAGAGACACGCAAAACTAGTTGGAAGGGAAAGACTGAATTTGGTCATACTCCTGGTTGTTTTGAAAATAATTGGGTGAATTCAAGTAAGTAACTAGCTGGCTATTTACAACAGAGGTTTAAACCTTTAAAGACACACTGAACTGGTCACCAAAATCTCTGGATAATTCAGAGACTGGTTTAAGAACATTTCTCCTGTGTGTGAGAAAGCGGGTATTGTGGATTATGGAGTATTATATTCCCAAAGTTCAATAGACTTAATCAATTATCTAGTTAAGGAATAACAAAGAAATGCATGAGTGTCAGCACTTTCTGTTCCCAGACCCAACAGATAGCACGAACCTATTCTAGAAGCACTCCTGCTACTAGAGGTTTAGTCTCAGAATTCTTCTCTAGACAGCGGATGCTGCTTGTTCATGACAAGAGTGGGTATGTGAGAGCTTTTTTCCCATCACTGCTCTCATCCAACTCATTCTTTTTTTTCAGATGAAGGGATAGGACCCAAAGATGATAAAGTGCCCAGAAATAGAATTCAAAGTCTCTCAGTCATGTCTGACTCTTTGCGACCCATGGACTGTAGCCTGCTAGGCTCCTCTGTTCATGGAATTCTCTAGGCAAGAATATTGGAGTGGGATGCTATTCCCTTCTCCAGGGGATCTTCCCAACCCAGTGGCTTATAAATACTTATTTACTATGTGCCTGGCACTGTGCTAAGCATCCTACATGAATTACCCCATCTGAGCTCACAACAACCTTACAGAAGCAATTTTTGTTTCTATTTAAAAAATGAGGAATCAGAGTCAGGTCAAATACTGCTCTTCTTGTCAGGATCTTAGAGTAAGCTCACATGAAATCCCTTTCTCTTCTTTGAATTCATAGGAAAGTTAATAAAATACTTGAAATGCTTAAAGCACATAAGAAATAAAGGGAATATCTTTGTGGATCAGGAAGAAAATCTATTTATTTAGTAATATTTAGGAGTCAAAGTGGGGCCATGGGAATAGGAACTGCATATGAGCTCCCCCCAAATTTTGGGGGGCCTCTAAAGTATGTCTGAGCTTGCACTGTAAGCTTCTTGTGAAATCAGGAAAGTGTTGTGGAGGGGAGTGAGTCTGTGCCACACTGAGACTGTTTTGTGAGGTGTGGACAGACAACCTGCCTCAGAGGACCTGAGTTCACATCTCCATTCTTGCCTCTTTGGGAATGTAGCTTTCATTCTCTAGGGATAAAAAAGTTCCTCATCTTCCAAATAGAGTATTAATGCTTCTACTGTGTCCTCGTAGCTTCTTAAATTTAAGTTAGGTAGGCAGCCTCCAAGATGGCTCCCTGAGGGTCAGTGCTGAGTCACCATGCTCTGTAACAGTCCCCTTGCACACTGAACGGGGCTGACTTAGTGACCAATACAGTATTAGAATAATTATAGTGTGTGTCTTCTGAGGCTTGGTCATAGGAAGGATTAGGCCTTTTCCCTGTTCTCTATCACTTCCTCCCAGGGAAACCAGGGCCTGTGAGATACTCAAGCAGTCTTATGGAGAGGTCTGGTGCGGCAAGTTTGCCTCTTTGGGAATGTAGCTTTCATTCTCTAGGGATAAAAAAGTTCCTCATCTTCCAAACAGAGTATTAATGCTTCTACTGTGTCCTCGTAGCTTCTTAAATTTAAGTTAGGTAGGCAGCCTCCAAGATGGCTCCCTCAGGGTCAGTGCTGAGTCCCATGCTCTGTAACAGTCCCCTTGCACACTGAACGGGGCTGACTTAGTGACCAATACAGTATTAGAATAATTATAGTGTGTGTCTTCTGAGGCTTGGTCATAGGAAGGATTAGGCCTTTTCCCTGTTCTCTATCACTTCCTCCCAGGGAAACCAGGGCCTGTGAGATACTCAAGCAGTCTTATGGAGAGGTCTGGTGCGGCAAGGAACTGAGTCCTCATGCCTGTAGTCAGCACCAATTTGCCATCCAAACAAGCAAGCCATCTTGACAGCAGATCTTCCAGGGCAAGTCATGCCTTACGATCACAGAAGGTCTAGTTAATGTCTCAATAGCACCCCCATGGTGATTGCAGCCAAAGTTATGACCAACCTAGATAGCATATTCAAAAGCAGAGACATTACTTTACCAACTAAGGTCCGTCTAGTCACGGCTATGGTTTTTCCAGTAGTCATGTATGGATGTGAGAGTTGGACTGTGAAGAAAGCTGAGTGCCGAAGAATTGATGCTTTTGAACTGTGGTGTTGAAGAAGACTCTTGAGAGTCTCTTGGACTGCAAGGAGATCCAACCAGTCCATTCTGAAGGAGATCAGCCTTGGGATTTCTTTGGAAGGAATGATACTAAAGCTGAAACTCCAGTACTTTGGCCACCTCATGAGAAGAGTTGACTCATTGGAAAAGACTTTGATGCTGGGAGGGATTGGGGGCAGGAGGAGAAGGGGACAATCGAGGATGAGATGGCTGGATGGCATCACAGACTCAATGGACGTGAGTCTGAGTGAACTCCTGGAGCTGGTGATGGACAGGGAGGCCTGGCGTGCTGCGATTCATGGGGTCGCAAAGAGTCAGACACGACTGAGCGACTGAACTGAACTGAAGAAACATTAAACCAGAACCACTCAGCTAAGCTGCTTCTAAGTTTCTGATCCGCAGACACTGTGAGATAAAAAATGTTTGTTTTTTTTAAACCACTAACTTTTGGGAGTAACTTGTTACATAGCACTAGAGCACTAATATAGATATAAATAAAATAATAAACTGTGAAATTCTATCTGTATCTTTCTTAGGGAAAATTTCCATATTTTCATATCATCTGAAAATTTCAAATTTCAGGTGATCGCATTTGTACTTTGTACAAGTCATTTGATCTTTCATCTTGGTTTCTCTGGCAAATGGGGAGTACTACAGCACTGGATTACTACAGTAATCCAGCACTACACGTCATTACTAACAGAAGATGTGAAGTCTCAAGTTCCAGGAATGAAATGCAAAGGGCTTAAAGCCAGCACCGTTTCCCCCTCCCCCAGGATATGGAAGTCAGGATTCGAGATGGTGTATTCTGAGATGACACCCCTGAGACCTCACTTCCTATATTAGCATCCAGACCAGTCAGCTTCTTCTTAACATTTCACCCTAAGCCTGCTGAATCACCTTGATGATTTTTGCATACACTAATTGAACGCTTTGTTTTATCAGAGAAAATAACAGATACATAATGTTTCACCTACTTGTATTACCAAAAATCTTTATGACATTATACAATATTTCACACAGTTAGTCATCTCAAACAAGCTAGTATATTTCTTATTTCTTTTTTTGTAAATTTATTTATTTAATTGGAGGCTAATTACTTTACAATATTGTAGTGGTTTTTGCCATACATTCACATTTCTTGTTAATTTTTTATCTTTCCTTTCCTTGAAAACCAGACATGGATATATATAATACTTTGTTAGAGCTAACAATTTTATAAAATTAATTGCTTTCATGGTCATTTGGGAGAAAGTTTTTGAATTATCATTCTTCTTGAAGGGTTAAAAGCTTTTCAAACCCCTTCATCTTTGGATCAGAATGAGATTTTTAAAAAGTCACATTGGGACCCCCAAATATTAATTGATTACTTAAATCATGATATTTCTCCAAATTTGTGTTTATTGAAATATTTCAATGTGAATTGAATGGATGGACTTATTGGGCCTTTTTTAAAAAAAGAATTATCTCATGGCATGAAAACATTCTCTAGGTGATATATTTTTTTGGGAACTTGTCCTAAGGCTAAGAAACCAGGAGTGTTACAGTTTAAAAATATTTGTGTGTTCTTTGTGTGTCTAAAATAGCAAATCCTAATTATTCTTACCAGTTGCTTTAATTATGTAAAATTAAAATGTTTTCAGCTTATTTCTCACATACTATTAATGTTGGAGGCTGTCCCAACAAACACCTTTACTTAGTTTAGGCCGAAACGGACAACAGAAAAGATCAGCTCAAAATTTCTTGAAGTTCAAGGACATTGGGCTCAAGTCTGATTCTGTCACTGGGTGGTTGTGGGACTCAGTGTCCTTGTCTTATATAGAGTGCAGTGCCTGGTGGGTGGTCTCTATAGAGTTCTTCTGGGTTTAACTTTCTAGCTTCTAGTGAAGCACTACAGACTTGTCTTGTGATAATGACGAGAGTATTCTGCTTTCTGATATGAAATAGGTAGACTTATGTCACCTCTGACTTGTTAAGGACCCTCAAAGGTACATTTCACCTCCTTAATTTCAAACAGGCGCAGAGTTGCCATTCCCATTTTGCCACAGAGGGTAAGAACAAAGTATGTAAAGTCTCAAATGACAAGACATTTGAGGCCTACTTGGATAGCTTTCTCTGAATGGGTCAATATTTAGAAATTAATTTTGTTTTCTGATTAAGCAGTAATAGTTAAAAAAAAAAAAGCACAAAGGCTCAAAACAGAATAACTAACATCTATGGTGTGCTTGCTCTGTGATGATACTGTTCTGAAGTCTTATTTATGTTAAATCATGTAGCCAGGACAGGGAAACAACCTAAATGTCCAATGACAGATGAGTAGATAAAGAAGATGTGGTCCATATATACAATGGAATATTATTCAGCCACTAAAAGGAAAGAAATAGTGTTATCTGCAGAGATGTGGATGGACCTAGAGTCTGTCTTACACAGTGAAGTAAGTCAGAAAGAGAAAAACAAATATCATATATTGACGTATATATGTGGAATCTAGAAAAATGGTACAGATGAACATATATCAAAGGCAAAAATAGAGATGCAGACATAAGAACAGACAAATTAACATGGAGGCAGGGGAAAAGGGGAGAATGGGACTAACTGGGATGTTGGGATTGCCATATATACACTGCTGCTGCTGCTGCTGCTAAGTCGCTTCAGTCATGTCTGACTCTGTGTGACCCCATAGAGGGCAGCCCACCAGATTGCCATGTGTAAAACAGATAGCTAGTGGAAAGGTGCTATAAGCACCTTAACTCAATGTTCTACGATGACCTAGAAGGGTGAAAGCGGGTGGAGAGGAGGGATATCCAAGAGGGAGGGGCTGATTTACTTCATTGTACAGCAGAAACTAACACAACACTATAAAGCAATTATACTCCAATAAAAAATAAATAAGGCCATCCTTACAAGAAGACTCTGAACTAGGCACTATTATTGTCTTCATTTTAGAAATGAGGGAACTGTGCCACAGAAAGGTTGACATAGCTCGTAGGCATATAGCTCTTGGTGGCAGAGCTGGTATACAAACCTGGATACCTTGTGCTCTTAATCCCTCACTGTACATATGAAAAGATATAAATCTTACAAATGATCAGTAAAATGAAAATGATATTTTTTAAACCATCAAAGTAGCAAAAAGTTTAAAATTTTAAATTAAGTAATATCCAAGACAAAGAAGTGTATGGGGTATTTTCATGTAGGTCTAGTAAGTGTGTAAATCGGTACAGTAATTATAAGTCCTCTGGATAGAGGAGCCTGGCGGGCTACACTCCATGGGGTCGCAGAGTCAGACACGAGTGAATGACTTTCACTTCACTTCATGTATATATTTATTTAAATCTTTTTCTTCCCTTTTTACACAAAATAGGGATTATTATTACATGATACATTTTCTCTTTAAAGTCTGCAAAGTTTTGCTCCATGGATGCTCTGGAAACTCGTGCACCAATCCCTGACTGTTTCACCCTTCCATGAGAGCCTGGCTGGGGATGTGGTCTAGGGTGTGGGTGAGGGGTGGGGCTAGGGGCTATAACATCACATGGGTTACTACTTCTGGGTGTTTACAGGGTCTCCCGACCCTGCCACAGACCTGATGCTTCTGATAAAGCATTTAAAGTTTGGGGAAATGGAAACATGAAAACTATTCCTTTTAGCATGTGAATTTGTCACTTGACTTTCAGACACACTTTTAATCTGTTTGAAAGTAGGGACCCATCAACAATTGACTTCCTCCCCAAAATGGGATCAAATTATGGAAGAGGACAGGAATCAGGTAACATGGTTTAAAAGGGAGGCATTTGACAACTCTAACCCTCCAAGTGGATTCAACCATCTTCCAGTCTTCCTGCTTATGTTGGTGGTGTTGCAAAGTGCCTGTTCTCACGGTTTATTCATGTTTATGAAGCACTGGTGCTGGGATGGGTGTTAGATGGAAACAACACATTAAGCATCTGGCCTGTGGTCCAGAAAGGAAGCTATGTATACATAGAGCCCTGATTCAAGGCAGACTCTGAGGCACTGTAACTAGTGGAGCCCTAACCAATCTGTCTGGCTTTTCAGGTGGCTCAGTGGTAAAGAATCTGCCTGCCAATGCAGGAGATGCGGGTTCGACCCCTAGATCGGGAAGGTCACCTGGAGAAGGAAATGGCAACCCACTCCAGTATTCTTGTCTGGGAAACCCCAAGGACAGAGGAGCCTGGTGGGCTACAGTCCATGGGGTCACAGACACGACTTAGCAACTAAACAACCACTACCAATCTGACAAATAAAGGTGTAATAATGGGGACAATAGGTTGAAAGTCTGCTATTCCTAAATCCATGTTCTTGGGGGAAGCGGGAGTAATTTTCCTACTTTGCTTGCATTGATTCATTCTTGAACTCATAAACTTGAAGTCACAACCCTACATGGTTAGAATGTCACCCCTGTGTTGGCATTCCCATTTTGGTTGCCTAGAGAAGTATAGCTGCATCTGACTCTGGTTCAGGGGCATCAAACATTAAATACACACAGTCTGTTAATACCTGGGAGGCAATGTGGGCTTGAATCTTTCTGGCTCCACTTCCTCATCTATAAAATGAGGATTTTTTTTTTAAACATCTCTCATTTACTTCTTCTTACATACTCCTGAGAATCAAATAAGTTAATGGATGTGAAAGCAGGCTCCATATTTTGACCACTATAGAAATGTACCATCATATAGATTTTTATCAGAGCTGCAGGTCTATCAAATGTTTATATTTCATCCTTGGAGACCCTTGCTTTTATGTGAAATGCTGTATTCATCTCATCGGTTTTTGTTTTTTTTTTCTTGTGAGACTAATCTTTTTATCCAGTGTCTTCAGTTTGTTTGCTAGAAAAAAAAGTTGTCCAGGTAACAATGTTGGTATTCAAAAGCCAATCTGAAAACATTTTCCATCTAAAAAGTGTTAAAAATCACAAACGTGTATCTTTTAAAAAAACTGACTTTATCTACTATTTTACAACTTTAGTGAAAATATTATCTGTTTTTGGTGTATGTCTGCTCTGAATATATCTTGCATTCTTCATGGGCTTGAATGTGGTTCCTGATTTATTCCTTTTAAATAACCTGGTGATCCCAGGGGGAATATCACAATCTATAAGTATCTCTATTAACAAAGAGATGGATTTTCCTTGGCTAATTACAGTATTAATTTTCATTTACAAGTTGGTAATTCTGAGCATCAATCCTTTCCCTGTCAGTGGGGTGGGGCCACTGTTTTCAGAGAAAGCCCCAGGAACATCTTTTCTATCCTAATCTCCAGTCGTGCCACACATAACAGAAAATGTGGAGAAAAAGGATAAGATAGTTTCCTTGATGGTAAACTAAAACAGGCAGAAATTTCTCAGGTTTGTTAACACATCCTCAATGCAGAACCACACCACTCTGAGTTTCATCAGCATCTCAGAATCCTTTTCATTATTCTCCCTGCCTCATCCTAATGAAATCTCATCCCCATACCAGGTATGAAAGCATTATCATCATTATTGCAATATTTATATTCCCATTCCACTCTCCCCCCCTCCCTTGCATATTACATCCCATGGCCAGGTGTGAGAAGAAAATCACAAAGTAAAAACATTTCCTCACATGTTCTGTTTCTCTGCTTTGAACCCTCAGTCCCAGCTGCCAGCAGGAGCACCTCAAGGGCTTTTAGAAACTCAATCAGTTCCCAGATGAGAGCATAACAAGATATTAACTTTCAGACTGTTGTCCTCTATGATTTGGATTTTCCACTTTTTGAGTAAAGTCTAGTAATTTTGCTTCTAATGGGATAAAGGAGGAACAGGAAATATGGAGGTGCTTCTAGGGCTGGAGCTCGGGAATTAAGGAATCCCCACAATAGAAGGCTAACCTTTTCTCTCCTTTTATTATTGGTTTCAGGATAATGGAGATTAGAGGATGATGGAGATCTGGAAAGCATCAGAGATGAGAAGTCAAAGTATGGGATCTGAGCCCGAGCTGGACCAGAGAGGACCCGGACCCAGTCGCCATGCGGGTGTGATGAGCAGCCTTGGCTAAAAGGGCATGAAGCAGAACCGGTCCTTGGAACTTGTTTGGATTTCCCTTAACGCTTCAACTCTGTATCATGGTTTTAGAACAGATAGCAGGGTCTTCAGAAGTCGTCTAGTCTTCTTTTATTGATTAGAAACCTGAAGCTTTTAAGGAATAGGAATTGTTGATATATTGACTTAGGTAAATAGACTTAGAAAGTGACCTGTCACAAAGCTGAAACAGGAGGACTGAGGCCTGATGAGGGATGTTTCTGAGAACTAGAAAGGAACCTGGTGTGTCTGAAGGGCTTGATGAGTCTGAATGTGTTGAGAGGAGTTTTACAGCTTGGTCAGACAGCTCCAGGAAAAATGAGTAATAGGTACACAGAAAACTAAGCAAACGAAAAAAGAAATGCACAAGACAATGAAACTACAGTAATTTCACGACATAGTTTAGCTCATGAGATGCTTACGGGATGATGATGTAAACACTGTGTGCGAGGGAGAGAGGGAAGTCAAATCTTGGCTGGCAGGCATTTACCAAAATGGTAGCTAAATGGGAAAATCAGGAACTAAAACTATACACACGTTATTCAGAAACTTGGAGGTAAATTCTAGAAGAAATCACTAACATAATTCAAAGGGGCTGCTACCGAGAGCAGCCCTTCAGAGTAGAGCAGGGGACTGCAAATTCTCATGACTAAGCCGACAGTTCTACCTTAAAAGATATAGATTTTTTAAAAGGATGTTTACGCATTTTAAAGGGGGTCGCTGGAACTGTCCATAATATATAGTGAGCTCTGCGATGGGGCCAGATGATGTGCTTTTGTTACTGAAATGAGACCAGAAGTGAAGTATTAGGAAAGAAAGGTATGATCCACTGTACTCCCTTCCCTATTTCAGCCTTTGTGCATCTGGAGCTGGATTCTCCTGCCACTGGCCCCTGAGGAAGAACAGCAGAGAGCAGAGCCTCTCAGTCGTCTCATAGCTGATAGGTAATATGAGGGAAATTGAGCCTTTGTAGCTTTGAGACACTGTGGGGCGGGTTGTTCATTAAAACCTATGCTCATAGCCTGTCTAACTGCTATAATCACTTCAATAAAGGTAGAATCAGCAAAAAAAACAAAACTATGGAAGTAGCCCATTCTGTCCAAGTCACTGAGGGTGGAGCAAGGGGTAGAGAAATAAGAGTAGTGACAAGCAACTATGAAAAAGACTTATAGATAATTCACTATATCATATATATAATATATATACATGTATATACATATATACACACATGTACATATATAGACACATTCAATATGTATATAAGAAAAATTAAAACATAAATTATATATTTATAATATATTTAATACATGTAAATTTTATATTAATATCATAAAATACAAATGTTATATATAAATATAACATAAATAAATGTTATATATTAGTATAAATATTGATAGGTAGAATAATATTCCCCAAAGATGTTCATATTCTAAGCCCTGGAACCTGTGACTATGTTCCTTACATGGCAAAAGGACTTTGAGATGGGAAGATTATACTAGATTATTCAAGTTGGTTTAATCTAATCGCATGAGTCCTTAAAAGCAGAGAATCATTCTTGGCTGCAGAAGGTTAGCAAGATGGCAGCATGAAAAGGACCCAGCCTGTTTTTTCTGGCTTTGAAGATGGAGGAAGAGGCCACGAGCCAAGGAATGTGAGTGCTGCCTAGCACTGTGTGTAGCAGCCAGAGTTTTTATTAGGACAGAGGTTGAAGTTCTTAGAAAACTCTGGTAAGATGAATTTTATTTATGAATGTCAAATCTTTATATCTTTTAATAACTTACTGATTAGTTTACTAAGTTTCCCTTGGTTATAAATAAAATACTATTGTCTCAGGAACTCTTCTAGGAACTTTCCATACATTAAAATAATATCCATACATGGTATTTCCCATAATTGATTGTTAAGAAAATAATTGTATTTTTGGCCCAGTGTATAGCAAGTCAGAAGGACAAACATTGCTTTAAGATAATCTGCATATATCTCTGTCCTAATTCATATGTGCTGATTTTGAAGTTTAACTCCTAAAAGCCAATCTTTTTCCTTTCCTTTCAAGTTTTGGAAACTATTCTTTATGTCAAGATTCGACTACAACATATTAAAACATTTTGCCAACTGTAAAGTGCTGCATATTTGTAAAGATTTTAGACTAGAGCCTGGAACTAAACTTTCCATCTCCATTTACAAGTAAGGAAACTGAGGCCCAAGCAAAAGATGAGATATTTTCAAAGTCACTTAGTGCATAGGCAAGAGAACCACATTGAGACCCTCAGCACTTTGCAAGGCTCTCCTTCCAAACTGCTGAACTCATTCCAGACTTCTCCTGGCCTATTTTCCGTATATTATCAGAAGAGCACATTTCTCCTTCTTCTGATCAGACCTTAACAAATTACTCCCAAAACATAGAGGGTGAAGCAGCAAACACTGAATTCACAGTTTCTGTGGGTCAGGAGTGGCTTGGCTGGGCACTTATGGCTCAGGGTTTCTCGAGACAGCAGACAAGATGCTGGCCAGGGCTTCAGTCACCTGAAGGCTGACTGGGCAGGAGAATCCACATCCATACTCATTCATGTGGCTGGGGGGCTGGAAGCCACCGGGGCCTCTCCCTAGAGCTGCTCAAAAGAAATTCAAGAAAACAAAATTCAGTAGCAAGAATCCTATGAATACCCTGTTGTGCCCCATAAACATCACAGAAAGGGAGGCAGGGCAAACCTTATCAAGTACATCTCATTAGAACAATATTCTAGGAAGAGAAGAAAGGTTTACTTTTGGATATTCCCTTTTACAAAATTTACAATCACAGATCCTATGACTTAAGGTTTACAAAGGAACTTTGATATGATTTTAGACTGATAGAAGCTGATGATACCCAGACCTACATTTCAGCTTAACCACACCTTTGAACTTTACACCTGGTTCTCAAGCCATCTGCTGGGCCTGGCAGTTGGTTGAACTATGGAGTCTCTCATTTCAACCTGTCAGAAATTGGATTCATCATTTTTCCATCCTACTCTACTTTGGGTATTTTATTTAATTAAACCATCATCTGCTCAGCCACTCAAGGCAGGAGTCATTAGCCATTCTCTGCTGAATATGAGAAACCATATTGACAGGGTGCCATCCACTGATTCTATATCTAAACCATCTCTAGCTTCCTCTCCACTCTTAAAGCTCTTGAACTGACTGCTTCTCCCCTCCCCTCCACACCTCATCAAATCTCCCCCTTGCCTCCAGTCCTTTCAGTCAGTTCAGTTCAGTTCAGTCGCTCAGTCGTGTCCGACTCTTTGTGACCCCATGAATCGCAGCACGCCAGGCCTCCCTGTCCATCACCAACTCCTGGTACATCCATCGAGCCAGTGATGCCATCTAGCCATCTCATCCTCTGTGTCCCCTTTTCCTCCTGCCCTCAATCCCTCCTGGCGTCAGAGTCTTTTCCAATGTGTTAACTTGCCCAGAATATTCTGTCTGCCTGGAAAACTCTTATTTACAGTTTTCTCAAGATCTGGTTCTTACGCCACCTTCTCTCTATGAAATTAACCTATTCTTCATCTGGACTCCCCACACATTTATCACTGACTTCTAACATCATTCTAGCATTTCCACCTCCTCCACAAAATAATGAGCTCTTTATTTTATAGTTAGAGAAACTATGGCCCCCAAAGTCTAAATGATTTACTCAAATTAAAGTTTACTCAGTTTATCAATAGCAGAGACAGGTCTAGAAGACATTCTAAAACTAGGGCTCATGCCCATGATAAGATGTATACTGCTGCCTTTGGCTACAGAGAAGCATCTGCTGGGCTGAACCCACTGTTGTCTTTGAGCTTAAAGCTGTACCCCCCAAAAGACCTGTTCTGCACTGGGGGTAGAGAGCCTGCCTGCTAACACTCTAGTTGGCGGGCCTGCAAGTGTCTGCATCGAGGGGCTGGGTGGAGATGTTTCGGCTTTGCTCGAAGGACGGCCTGTGGAGAGGAAGTGCCACTCTGATTTGCGAGTCGCTCATTTCTGCTCCACAGAGGCTTTGTCAAGTAGGAGCCTGTCAGCTCTCATCTCCATCTCTCTTATCCCTGGGGCCAAAAGTCAAATTCGGTTTCTGTGCACTTGTTTGATTTTTAGTGGCTCCTCTGGCACCCCAGCTCCAGAACCTTAAGCAAGTGGCTTCTTTTGAAAGTTTAAGGTGGAAATCTCTGAGCTGGGCCCATGCTTCCTCTGACAAGTGTGTAATTGATGGGAAATCTCTCACTGGAGGCTATCCTTTCCTGAGTCTTGCTAAAAGGCACTTTGAGCAATGGGAAGTGCTCTTAGAGACCTTTTACAATGGACTGAGCTGGGCTAAAATCATCACCTTTTTCCTCCTGGGTGACTATTCACTATCACCAACCTTTCTGGCAACTGGAGAAGAATGTGAAGATACAGACAGAAAAGAAATCATTCGCTTAATACATACAGGACAGAATGTTCTTAGGGATGGGCACGAAAGCAATGACTTGGAAGAAGATTGTGAAGGGTGTGTGGATGCTGCACCTTTGGGCTTTGGTCTTCCGCCTCCAAGTATCCTCTCTCCTAGGGTTCTCTGCTTTTGATTCCTGGGGCCACCACCACATCTGGCCCTTCCCTACCACCCCATAGGGAACACAAACCCTTTCCCTGTTTCTCTTGAACATAATTAAAACAGGCTAATACTTTCCAAAGGGGCTTCACTGACACACTAAAGATAACAAACAGAAAATATCAACAGCATTGGAAACCATCCAGCTTACTCAGGGTCACATCTCGATCCCAGGAACCCCAGGAACAGGTTTAAGAGAACTTCATCAAGCTTCCCCTGATGCCATATCCTGCTCCACCCTAGTCTTGCATCTTCCTTCCCCTGCAGGTCCCTTGCCCTCCTCTCAGCTAGAAGGCCTCCAGGTACCATTCTGTTTTTGAAACGTGGAAGATGGTGTGGATGCTTTCATTTAAATCAAATCATAGCAGGAAGGAAACCAGTCAAGAGATAATTGAAAGCTAAATTAAGGCAGTAGAATAAAAAAATGTAAGAAATATTTAGGAGTCAGAATAAGTAGAATTTGGGGACCTATTAGATACAGGGTGGAAGGGTTGAATCTTTCCTTTCTCGCCTTTTAAGGAATCTGTTAAATTTAAGTTGAATCCCTATACCTTTTGAATGTTGGAAATGATACTGCTAAAAAAAGAAAAAAAGAATTGGAAAGAGGGGAAGCACAGAGACACAAGAGGTAGATCAAAATTTTGTTATTAATGAAGACATATGGAATGGCATGTCACCTTCTAAAAGTATAATTTATTAAGGTATAATTTACATACAGTAAAGTTTCCACACATTAAGTGTGTAATTGAGTTTTGACAAATGCATACATCCATATCAATCAATATAAAGAACATTTCCACCACCTCAAAAAAAAAAAAATCCCCTTGTGCCCTGTCCAGTCAATAGCTCCACTCCCATCCCTAGGCAACCAATGATCAGCTTTCTGTAACTAGAAATTAATCGTGCATGTTCTAGAATTTCATATAAATGAATCACACAGCATACAATCTTTTGTGTCCGATCTTCTTTCATTTAGCAATGTTTTTGAGATTCATCCCCATGTATCATTTTATTTTATTGCTGAGTAATATTCCACCATTCAGATATATCACAATTTGTTTATCAGTTTACCTATGGATGGACATTTGGGTTGCTTTCAGTTTTTAGCTGTTAGAAACAAGCTGTCCTGAACGTTTGTATGCAAGTTTTTGGGTGAACACATGTTTCCATTTTCTTAGGAAAATACCTATGGGTGGAATTGTTAGATCATATGGAAAGTACATGTACATTTAATATTGTAAGAAGCTGGCAGCTCATCTGTTAACTAACAGAACACTTCTTATCACTATTCATCATAATTCAAGGATGAAGGAAAAACAAATTTGGCCCAATACTACTTGAATTATCATAAAGTTTAAATTAGTGGCATCTGAATTAATGAGATTGAGCCATTATAAAATGTTAAATTAATATAAAAATGGTTTGAATTTTTAATTCACATGAAAAGAGTGGTTGTAAAAGACTATGATAGGTACCAAGGGAAGAGAAATTTTGTGAACTTTGTATATTTCCACCCAGAAGAGAAGAGCAATAAACTGCTATTTTTATCAATGGGGTTCAATTATTAAAATAAAACTGTGATGTGCTCTAAAAATGTACATAGGGTATTACTGATTTACTTTAATGGAAACTATCATGGGACTGGTTCCAAACAGGAAAAGAAGTACGTCAAAGCTGTATACTGTCACCCTGCTTATTTAACTTCTATGCAGAGTACATCATGAGAAATGCTGGACTGGAAGAAACACAAGCTGGGATCAAGATTGCTGGGAGAAATATCAATAACCTCAGATATGCAGATGACACCACGCTTATGGCAGAAAGTGAAGAGGAACTAAAAAGCCTCTTGATGAAAGTGAAAGAGGAGAGTGAAGAGGTTGGCTTAAAGCTCAATATTCAGAAAACAAAGATCATGGCATCTGGTCCCATCACTTCAGATGGTGACTGCAGCCATGAAATTAAAAGACGCTTACTCCTTGGAAGGAAAGTTATGACCAACCTAGATAGAGTATTAAAAAGTGGAGACATTACTTTGCCAACAAAGGTCCGTCTAGTCAAGGCTATGGTTTTTCCAGTAGTCATGTATGGATGTGAGAGTTGGACTGTGAAGAAAGCTGAGTGCTGAAGAATTGATGCTTTTGAACTGTGGTGTTGGAGAAGACTCTTGAGAGTCCCTTGGACTGCAAGGAGATCCAACCAGTCCATTCTGAAGGAGATCAGCCCTGGGATTTCTTTGGAAGGAATGATACTAAAGCTGAAGCTCCAGTACTTTGGCCACCTCATGCGAAGAGTTGACTCACTGGAGAAGACTGATGCTGGGAGGGATTGGGGGCAGGAGGAGAAGGGGACGACAGAGGATGAGATGGCTGGATGGCATCACCGACTCGATGGACGTGAGTTTGCATGAACTCCGGGAGTTGGTGATGGACAGGGAGGCCTGGCGTGCTGCGATTCATGGGGTCACAAAGAGTCAGACACGACTGAGCGACTGAACTGAACTGAACTGAACTGATCATGGGACTTGTAGCATTGTTCTGCTTATAAAATCATGTGGATCCAGTATATGCTATGATATCATCCTTCTGAGGTGACTCGGCCAGAAAGCTGGGACATGTATGTTGACAGATAAGCCAGAAACTTGGAAAATTATAGCTCAACTCTTCTTAAGGATTCCCCTGTGAGCGGGAGCTTTAACATTGTCTCTAGGGGACTAACATTTCCAGGAGCAGCCTAATCATTGGCCCAGACACTTCTTTAGAAACTGATTGACAGCAGCTGCCAATCTAGATAATCACCAGAGAGCCCCAATTAAGGCTCTCTGACCATCGATCTTACCACCAGGGCTTGGGACTTTAATATAAATCCACAAGTGGAAAAAAAATTACCCCCTGAGGAAAAAGCAGTGTTTTTATAGTAGGCACTATATTACACAGCCATATTATACATTATTTATAATTCCTAGATGCATTTTAAACCATCTTCTTAAATGTTGCATTGTTAGTCTAGTAAGATTGTTATTTAGAACCTTTCTTTTTCCAATTCTTCACTTTGGAAAGGGACATAGTAAATCTGGAAGAAAATATAAATGAAGGAGTATTTTTAGAATTGACAAAAATAGGAACTATTTTAAAGAAATCTGTACTATTGTCATTGCTGGGACCTTCATTTCATTAGCCTCCTAAGGAAGAAGTGCCCAATGTTTTCACTAATCCTCCAGATGAGGCCAAGTTTAAAATACACTCTCACTATAAGGATTATGTGAGGATGTTAAAACTTGGCCAGAAAGGTGACAAGGTATCTTGATAATTGAGACAATTTTGGAATTTGGCTGGTCTGTCCAACTGCTACGAACTAATGGTGGGTAATCAAACACAGCAGGTCTGCGCAGATACAGGCAAATGCCAAACAGCTTTCTGTATGCACAGAATTCAGCTTAATTAGTCACAGAGGAGAAATAGGCACATTTAAGCTAATCCAAGAAATCATTATTGTTCAAGTTGCATTCATACAAACATAAAAATTATTGTCCTCTTAAAACAAGCAGCTCCTACCTGCAAAGAGGGCACAGGAGAGAGTCATCCGACCTGTATATAAAAAAACTGTCCAGAGGATGAATTCTCTCCATCATTTCTTTTTGTAGCTATATCCCAGGCTTATTTCTCAGTAGCTCTATTTCACCCCATAGATGATAAATGTATGATGTATGCTAACTCAAGAGTGGCTACTGACAAGAAATACAAATGGACTTTTAAAGTGTTTGGGTAGTTTTTCGGATGAAGGGCTACAGGTGCTGCTGGGAAAAGGAGATATAGACCTGGCTATTAAGGCAGGGCTTTCTATGACTGTGTTGAGGGGAGGGGGTCTTCATTGACAATTGGAACAGGATTGGCAAGTGAGGGTTTTCCTATTGTCCCAGAATTGTCACTAAGGCTGAGCGGTAAGCAAAAGGCACTCAGTGTCCCACTTTCTAAGTCCTGATCTCTCCAAGGAGGCTTTGGGTGGTTGTGCCCAGCCACAACAACACGGGCTTATTCAGAGTGCTAATTCCAGAATCAGCCATCCCACCCATCCCCATTCCTCCCATATCCCTACCTCACAGGAGAAAAGGATGTGGAGGTAAGAGAGGGTCAGCCCTGTGGGTGGTGCTGCATTCATAGAGAGAGGCTTCCCTTCATGAGTAAGGTTAAGGAGGTCCTTCCTGTTCTTAGACCATCTTGAAGTGATGTACTTCCGCTCTCTAATTATTAATATACACAAAGGTAGTTATAGACCTGGCTATTAAGGCAGGGCTTTCTATGACTGTGTTGAGGGGAGGGGGTCTTCATTGACAATTGGAACAGGATTGGCAAGTGAGGGTTTTCCTATTGTCCCAGAATTGTCACTAAGGCTGAGCGGTAAGCAAAAGGCACTCAGTGTCCCACTTTCTAAGTCCTGATCTCTCCAAGGAGGCTTTGGGTGGTTGTGCCCAGCCACAACAACACGGGCTTATTCAGAGTGCTAATTCCAGAATCAGCCATCCCACCCATCCCCATTCTTCCCATATCCCCACCTCATAGGAGAAAAGGATGTGGAGGTAAGAGAGGGTCAGCCCTGTGGGTGGTGCTGCATCATAGAGAGAGGCTTCCCTTCATGAGTAAGGTTAAGGAGGTCCTTCCTGTTCTTAGACCATCTTGAAGTGATGTACTTCCGCTCTCTAATTATTAATATACACAAAGGTAGGAGGTGCCAAGGGGCTTCCCTTGTAGCTCAGTTGGTAAAGAGTCTGCCTGCAATGCAGGGGACCTGGGTTCCATTCCTGGGTCAGGAAGATCCCCTGGAGAAGGAAATGGCAACCCACTCCAGTATTCTTGTCTAGAGAATCCCATGGATGGAGGAGCCTGGAGGGCTACAGTTCACGGGGTTGCAAGTCAGACATGACTTAGCAATGAAACCACCACCCAGCAGTGCCTACAAGAAGTGGGGCTGACATCTCATTGATTATTACAGTTTAGGCTGTGAAACTTGAATGAGAAAAAGAGAGAGACAGTGTCCTCATCTGTGTAGATGTAAGTGGTGGTGGGGGCTACAGCCCCGACTGCCCCCACAGAGAGGACAAAGAGGCGTCTGCATCAGAGGAACATCGTAGGAAAGCCACCAGCTGAGGCTTAGCTGGAATTTTCTTTCGAATCTGTCAAAAGATCTTTAATGCATGAGGTTGATGTTTGGGCACAAGTCCCTTTCCACCTGACACACAGGAGCCACTAATGTCCTCCCCCAAATGATAGAAGATGAGATAGAATGGCAGGCATCCAGCCCAGAAGGCCATTGCTGTACCCAGTTATATAAAGAGACATCTGCACTTTTCTTCTCCCTCCTCCCCTACCTGTACCCAAAGCTCAGCACCCAGAAGGTGGAAGGGAAGGTATTTGAAGCCACACACAGCCTCCCTTCCCTGGGTCCCAAGTGCTCAGGGCAGAGGGTTATTCCTTCTCTGTCCCTGGATGAAAATCTAACAAGTCCCACAGCCTTTCTGGGCACTCTCCAGTAGCAAAAAGTCCTGATGTTTTCAGTCACAAAGATGTTTTCCTTGCAGCAAAGAATGACCGATTAACCTGCTTCATTCATTCAAACATTGCTTCTTCAGTGTTAAACTCTCCACTCCCCTCCCAGTCGTGGCAGGCCTCTGGCCTGGAGGCTGTGGTGGGTCAGTTGCATTCCTAGTCTTTCCCCATCTGGCTCTTCTACTTCTTAGCCACTGACTAGGCTGTCTCTGGGTTTAGAAATAAGATGAGGGGTAAAGAGAAAAGTGAGAGACAGGTAAAGTGTTCCCTGACTGGGTGGATGCAATCCACCCTTTGGGCAGGGTGGAGTACCATTGCTGATTCTGTCTCCTGAGTGATGCTTTCAAAAGCAACTCAGGGACCTCCCCTCTGTAGACTCTGATTGTGCTCCCTTGATGTGAGTGAAGCCCGCTTCAGCCCCTGTGTGTTTGGGGATCCTTCCTATTGTATTTCCAGGCAGTCCTCTCTGGAGGAGTCCAAGATGACCCCAGGCTAACTCCTTGCACCCTCTTTCTACTATGGCCATATCTGGTCCCTGAAATATCCTCATCCAGCCAGTTCCCCACTGTTAATGGAAGCCCTTGGCTCCTGACACAGTCTCCAATCTGTGTCCATAAACCCTTTTAGTAGGTTCTTGGTTGTGAATTGATTTTAGACTAATTTGTAGATTTTTGTCTGATAGAAATGCAAATGACTTTTGTTTGGTGCAACAGATACTTCAATAGGTTATGATCTCTGGTCCTATTGGAAACTTTTCTATCTAATCCTTCGGTCTTAACATTGCTATAAATACCTAGCTTCTCAAATGCTCTTCTGAATGGTTTTAACATCTTAGTGGATCCTTCATTGATTAGCGAGTTGAATAAAATATTTGACTTGTGTTTATTTCATACTTAAAAGAGTCATAATTTTATCTTTTTGAAAATCATTCCTTACCAAGATTAAAATCCAACACTTTTTGCTAAGAAATTCTATTACATTTGATGACAGTACTGCCTTCCCTGTCTATAGCAGTTTATAGTATGCAGCTTCTTTCCTGCAGTGAGACGCTTCTTGAGGACAGACGCAGGCTATCTTGTGCACCATTGTCTTCCTTCTGCCTGGCATAGTCTTAGTACAAAATAGGAGCCCAGTGAATATTTGCTTTGAATCTCATTTGGTGTTCTCATGAGGTAGAGAGATTCACAAATGAGATGTATTTGGATGGCTTCCCCAGTATCACCCAGGTAGTGAATTAAGAACACTAGAACTCAACCAGACCTTATTTCTAGGGCAGTGCTTTTTGATGACACTACAACTGTCTCTCATGTTATAAACAACCTCTTAATACCCCCATACAAATTAGAAATACTTCCTGGCTAAAAGCTTCCTTAAATGACTACTTCTGTTACGATGCTTCTACAAAATTTTAAACATAATTCAGTAACTAAAACTTCACAATTTATGGTCATAAACATGAAGTTATCTAAGGCCATGGCAATAATTTCTAGAGAAGTAATTAAGTAAATTTGAGGAGGAGGATTTGTGAAACACTGGAGTCATGTTTGCCCTAATAGAGCAGTGTGTGTTGGTTGAAGAAAAATCGAAATGTAAAGAATATTTGTTTTCTAAGCAAGTCACAATTAACACTAGAAAATAAGGAGCTGATTCCATTTGCAGCTGGAATTTCCCTTAGTCCATATTCTTGTTTCCTTGGGTGCCAATTGGACTCCCCCTCCCTTGCCAAAAAAAAAAACCCAAAAAATCAAACAGAAAAAACAGAGAAGTTGTTGGTCCCCTTAAAATATGCTGGAGTCCCTATTTCTTTCCATCTACTCTGCCAGCACCCTATTATAAATCTATTCTTATCTGAAGTGCTAAAAAAATCTAGCTCATCTCCCTGTACCTGTTCTTATGCTTCTCTCACATCAACACCACAAGTAAAGTGATTTTTACAAAACAATCTGACCTTGTACTTTTAAGCCTTCTCTGTGGCCTCCCACTGCTCTGAGATTAAACCCAACTCCTTAATGTGTGCTTGATGCCCCACGTGATTTGTCCTTGTCTGACTCTCTTTCCAGTTACCTCCACCCTTGCTCACATGGGACCTTCCCCGTCTCAGACCCTTTGCACAGCTAATCCCTCTTCCTAGAAATTCTACCTTTGCATTTATTTTGCTAATTCCTGCTCCCTGATCAGGGCTCAGCTTTAGTGTCCCTTTCTTGGGATGCCTGTGCTCCTCCAACAGGTGCAGTCATACCTGCAATCTCTTTTTCAGCATCTGCCTTCCCCCCAGACTCTAAGTTTCTTGAAATTTATCATGTCTGTACCCTAAGTTCACTGTGCCTGGCACAGTGCCTAACATATACAGTAGTTTACCAGTTCTCAGAAGCACCTTCTTTTTTTTCTAAACTTTTTAATATTTCTTAAATCAGGATGCAACTTTCAATCATTAGTATGTCATAAGTTAAATGGCAGTATTTTTCTTTCTCAGTGTAAGTGGAATAATTGTGTATCATATAACCAACACTACCTTGCATTTGAATAAATATGGTGGCTGCCACATGAATGTGTACCTATAATAAAAAGTCTTCAATTATTATTATTTTTTTTGCCTGAATACAGAAATTCTAATACTTATGAATAGTCTGAAAGACTGTGAGTAGCAAAGCAAAACAATCAATTGCTGTTTCCTCCACTGGTCATGGGCAGAATCAGTGCATCTACCTAGAATCATGACATCTACCTAGATGTCATGCATGTTGGAAGTTCACTGGGAAAGGAGTATTGTATCTGAGACAGCTCATGTAAACTCCTGCCTGCTGCTCTGGTGTCTGCTGATGCAACTTCTGTCAACACGACTCTGTATCCCAACTGCTGCTGTCAGCATCTCCCCTGCCAAGGCTGATGTCATATCAGCTGCCCAAGCTCAGATCAGCTGCCCCCATTGCTGTCCTCCTTCTACACCAAATAGCTCCTTCTCTCCACTAGCTGAACAGAACAGCCCTTTGGTGCTCACAAGACACCTGCCCTGTCATACATTCAGAACTCTTTGCTGGGAGCCCAGCTAGAGCCTCCTGGGAGAGAAGCAGAGAGCTATAGAGTGCTTGATCACTTGTCATGCTCCCACCTTGATCATTGGCTTCAGGCCAACCAGAATGCTTGAACCATTTTTCTTATTGTGTATCATATAACCAACACTACCTTGCATTTGAATAAATATGGTGGCTGCCACATGAATGTGTACCTATAATAAAAAGTCTTCAATTATTATTATTTTTTTTGCCTGAATACAGAAATTCTAATACTTATGAATAGTCTGAAAGACTGTGAGTAGCAAAGCAAAACAATCAATTGCTGTTTCCTCCACTGGTCATGGGCAGAATCAGTGCATCTACCTAGAATCATGACATCTACCTAGATGTCATGCATGTTGGAAGTTCACTGGGAAAGGAGTATTGTATCTGAGACAGCTCATGTAAACTCCTGCCTGCTGCTCTGGTGTCTGCTGATGCAACTTCTGTCAACACGACTCTGTATCCCAACTGCTGCTGTCAGCATCTCCCCTGCCAAGGCTGATGTCATATCGCTGCCCAAGCTCAGATCAGCTGCCCCCATTGCTGTCCTCCTTCTACACCAAATAGCTCCTTCTCTCCGCTAGCTGAACAGAACAGCCCTTTGGTGCTCACAAGACACCTGCCCTGTCATACATTCAGAACTCTTTGCTGGGAGCCCAGCTAGAGCCTCCTGGGAGAGAAGCAGAGAGCTATAGAGTGCTTGATCACTTGTCATGCTCCCACCTTGATCATTGGCTTCAGGCCAACCAGAATGCTTGAACCATTTTTCTTTGGGATCCAATTCTAACAGAGAAACAGTGATATATAGGGCCTAATTTGCCTTTACATAAAACATTAGCCCATTTTTTCACCCCCTCCTTCTTGGGAATCAGCTTTTTCTTTGGTGGAGATTGTCGCCCATGATCGTTTACTGAGAAAATCTCATCCATATCCATGGGCATGTCTCAACCCTTGCACAAGTAGACCTACATAGAACAGGTTTATTCAATTGACTGTGGCCTTGATAAGTTGCATTCATGATTGACGAGGCTGCTATTTCTGGGTGTCCTCTCCCATCATTACCCTGCCTGGGGCTTTACAAAATAGCTGGGTTGAATCACACTGACAGAATCTTTTAGTCACTTTCAATTCTGCCAAGGAAATATAGACACGGGCTTTCAGTTTCTAAATTAACTTTGATTCCCTCCAGACCCTGATCCCTTTTAGGTCACAAAGCATCTTAAAACTGACTGGCATTTTTCATTTAAAAGAAAAGGAAGAAAAAAGGAAAACAGATAAGGGAGAAATAATTGAAGCAAATATGACAAAGAATTAAGATCTATCTCAAGTAGAATGTTACTCAAAGTATAATATAAGTAAAGACCTTAATAAACAATTGGCATCTGCCCAAACTTTCTAAGCCTGAATGGAAGCGAGGACAGAACCATCCAGTTACAGGGTGCCACCGAACAGTGCTTGGCAGAGGGCTCTGCCCTCAAGTGCAGCAAATAGTGGCCTTAGGAGACTCTGGTAAGCCAGGAGACACATGTAAGTTGAATCCGGTAAACCAGAGAAGACCATCTGATGAGGTTGCCCCAGCTGAGGGACGAGGAGAAAATGTCAGAAGCTAAAATGCTGGGAGGATTACTGGGTATATAGACATTGAGATCCCTTAGGAAGCCAACTGAAATTACCTAATGAAAAATTTTATGTGACGGCAAATAACATCATTTGTGATGCTAGAGTAATATCTCAAGTATATATAAATTTTGAGGAGTTTCTGATCTTCAAATGGAATAATTGGGCATCTGATTGAAGGAAATCTCCAAGGCAAAGGGGACCTCCAATTCCTTTGGGGTTCAGGCTAGAGGCCAGACTGGGTCAGGAGAGAGGGAGGATCTTTTCACTTGAAAATGCATCTGCTGCCATGGGAGAATCTTTGGGAATCAGCTGTACTGGCAGCCCAGGGGAGGGCTATGATACCCAGCAGAAGCCCAAAATAGCAAGGCTGCTCTCTGAGCAGGAGCCTCTCCAAAGTGATTTTGCTCTTCTCTGATATGGCCAGACATTCCCTGATGTGGACTGTCAGTCAGACACTCTACCTGTGTTTGCGGAATGGAGGCTAGATCAGAGAGCTGGGTGCAGGAAGTTTTGTCAATATAAAGCTCCTCTGATAGACAACTGTAGCCCTGAACTAGGATTACATGGTCAACCATTCAGTTGAAGACTTTGAGATTCTAAGACCATCCAAGTAAGACCTAAGAAGAATTTATCCACTTTCAGTTCAGTTCAGTTTAGTCACTCAGTTGTGTCCGATTTTTTGAGACCCCATGAATCGCAGCACACCAGGCCTCCCTGTCCATCACCAACTCTCGGAGTTCACGCAAACTCATGTCCACAGAGTCAGTGATGCCATCCAGCCATCTCATCCTCGGTCGTCCCCTTCACCTCCTGCCCCCAATCCCTCCCAGCATCAGAGCCTTTTCCAACGAGTTTTGGGCAAATACAGGCCCAAATATTCAAATATAAACATACACACATACACGCGCACACACACACCCCACAGAGGGGCTATTAAAAACTTTCTACAACATTGAAAATAAATGTAACACTCAGAGATAGATAAAGTGAAGTCACTCAGTCGTGTCCAACTCTTTGTGACCCCATGGACTATGGCCTACCAGGATTCTCCATCCATGGGATTTTTCCAGGCAAGAGTACCAGAGTGGGTTGCCATTTCCTTCTCCAGGGGATCTTCCTGACCCAGGGATCTTACCCAGGTTTCCCTCATTGCAGGCAGACGCTTTCCTCTCTGAGCCACCAGGGAAGCCCCAAAGACAGATAAATGCAATTCTTAAAATGCTTATTTCATCCAGGTCACAGAAGTAAATTTTAGAGAGAATCTGCCTAATACCGTCGAGGAAATCAGAACAAAGATTCTAAGAAAGAAGAGATAAAAGATGAGATGATAAGATAATATATAAGCAATGAAGTAGTTAATTGAAGAATAAATGTAAAGACAACACTACAGTAATTTGATAATTGGCAAAGGCAATAAAGGAGAGAACTAACTTCAGAAAATCAGATCTGTAATGCGTAGGGTAAACAAAGCAATTTCTCAGAATGCACAGGAAAAAGATACAGAGATTGAAGTGATTAAAGATATAAATGGAAGTTAGAAAATGAAGCATCAACGTGTGAGTCTGCTGCTTACTAGCTCTAAAACTCTTGTTTCTCCTGAGTTTTAGGTGTTTCTCTGACTATAAAATGGGATGATAAGATTACTACTCCATAGAGCCCTGCAAGGATTCAGTGAGATAAAGAATATAAAGTACCTAGGATTTAGGAAGCATCAAATAAATGGTAGCTACTACTATTATTACCAGTGCTTCTTCCACTGTTCTTATATTACACTATTATTAAACAAACACAGGGTCACATGGAAAAAGTCAGTACTGTGGTCTGTGTCCTAGGGCTGTTGACTAAGTTTTGTGTATAGAGAGATATTTTTTCTCAAGAAGGGCTCATGGCTGCTACATTTCTTGAATCCTTTTTATATTTGTTTTTAAGGATATCTCCCTATTACCATCATATGTAATAATAATTTGATGGATATAAAATGCTTGTGAACAACATCCTCCATAGCTCTGTACATGGTATATACCAGTTTCCTGACACTGAATGTTGCAATGGAGAAATCAGAGGCCAGTTGATTTTTTTTACTTGGAATACTTTACATAAAATAAAAATTATAGCCACAATACTCTTTTTTCATTGCAGTAACTCAAGATATGCCTAAGAGTTTTTATTCTGAGTGGTTTTTTATTTTTTCCTTTCTGAAGTTAGCGCTCTGTTTTCCTGCAGGTTCAGCTCTTTGTTTATAGAAGTTTTCTTTTATGATATCTTGCAATGCCTTTATGTCTCATGTTCTCTTTTGCAGAAACTCTCATATGTTATGTTGGTTTTGTTTTATCTTCCATGTCCATTGTTTTTCTTTCTAATTTATAAAAATCTTCTTACCATTTTCTTGGATACGCTCATGTTCTAATTATTGCGGTTTCTAAGGTGACTCTTCTTTCTATAGTAGTTTTACAGTTGTGTTTAGTTTCTTCCTTAAACATTGTCAGCTCACTTTTTCTCCTTTGGACATCTTAGAATCTCTTCCTTGAGCTCTTTTTCTCTCTTAAGTACCTTCCTTTTCTAAGGGGCCATGTACTTTTTAACTTCTCTGGAGGATGAAAGATTTATCTGAAATTTTTTCTATATTCTGGAGTAATTTTCCCTTATAACTTGGAATGATTCTATGTCAGATGTGAATTCCTAATCTGATTTTCACTTCTTAACTCTCTTCATTCTTTTTCTTTTTGTAGTGTCTATGCGTGTGGTCCATTGTGGGTCTTTTATTCACCTCTCTTTGAGAGGGGGTCATTCTACCTAGTCTTCCATTTTCTCAAAATGGTGTGGTATGCTTAGGAAGGGCTTCCGTGGTGGCTCAATGGTAAAGAATCTGCTTGCAATGCAGGAGACCCAGGTTTGATCCCTGGGTCGGGAAGATTCCCTGAAGAAAAGAATGGCAATCCACTCCAAAATTCTTGCCTGGAGAATTCCATGGACAGAGGAACTGGTGGGCTTTAGTCCATGTGGTTACAAAGAGTCAAGCACGATTGAAGAACTAACACTTTCACTTTTTATGGTTAGGAAGGATGAGTGATCTGAAGCAGCTGAAGTGTTTCTGAAGATATTCAGGGAATCTGTCTCTTGATTTTTATTCTTTTCACATTTCAGCTGAGCAGATCATCCAGATAGGATGTGGATCTGGCTCACAACAAATGCCTAACTCACACTTAATGTCCATCTCTTTTACGTGCATGCGTGCTCAGTCATGTCCAACTCTTGTGACCCCACGGACTGTAGTCCACCAGGCTCCTCTGTCCATGAGATTATCCTGGCAAGAATAGTGGACTCGGTTACCATTTCCTTCTCTAGGGAATCTTCCCGACTCAGGAATTAAAACCAGGTGCCCTGTGTGGCAGCCAGATTTTTTACCACTATGCCACATGGGAAGCCCTCCATCTCATTTACTTTTAGAGAAATCTGGCCCATGCTGAGGTCTGGAGGGTTATATATCATCTCTCAGCATCCTTCTTCAAACTGATCCTCAATTCACTGATATTCTGATATTTGGCAGATAATCTCTTCTGCCTATAACTTGGAAATTTGTAGCTCTATTATTTAGTGGAGATGCAGTTTTCTTCTCTATTTATGTTCTTTGGATTATTTTTAATAGGTTATGACCCAGATAATCATGATGGTGTGGTCACTTACCTACAGCCAGACATTCTGGAGTATAAATCAAGTGGGCCTTAGGAAGTATCACTAAAACAAAACTAGCGAAGGTGACAGAATTCCAGCTGAGCTATTTAAAATCCTCAAATGTGATGCTGTTAAAGTGCTGTACTCATTATGTCAGCAAATTTGGAAAATTCAACAGTGACCACAGGACTGGAAAAGGTTAGTTTTCATTCCAATCCCAAAGAAGGGTAATGCCAAAGAATGGTCAAACAATTGCACAATTTCACTCATTTCACATGCTAGCAAGGTTATGTGCAAAATCCTTCAAACTAGGCTTCAGAAATAAGTGACCAAGAACTTCCAGATGTACAAGCTGGGTTTCAAAGAAGCAGAGGAACTAGAGACCAAATTGCCAATATTTGTTGGATTGAGGAGAAAGTAAAGGAGTTCCACAAAAAATATTTACTTCTGCTTTATTGACTATGCTAAAGCTCTTTACTTTGACTGTGTGGATCACAGCAAACTGGAAAATTCTTAAAGAGATGGGAATACCAGACAACCTTATTCTCCTGAGAAACCTGTATGCAGGGCAAGAAGCAACAGTTTGAACCTTTCATGGAACAACTGACTAGTTCAAAATTGGGAAAGGAGTACGTCAAGGTTGTATATTGTCACCCTGCTTATTTAACTTCTATGCAGAGTACATCATACAAAATGCTGGGCTGGATGAATTACAATCTGGAATCAAGATCGCCAAGAGAAATATCAATAACCTCAGATACACAGATGATACTACTCTAAAGGCAGAAAATGAAAAGGAACTAAAGAGTTTCTTGATGAGGGTGAAAGAGGAGAGTGAAAAAGCTGGTTTAAAGCTCAACATTCAAAAAATGAAGATCACGGCATCAGGTCCCATTACTTCAGGGCAAACAGAAGGGGGAAAAGTGGAAGCAGTGACAGACTTTCTTTTCTTGGGACCCCAAAATCACTTCAATCATGGTGACTGAAGCCATGAAATTTAAAGATGCCTACCCTTGGAAGAAAACTATGACAAACCTAGACAGTGTTTCAAAAAGCAGAGACATTACCTTGCCGACAAAGGTCCATATAGTCAAAGCTTTGGTTTTTCCAGTAGTCATGTATGGATGTGAAAGCTGGACTATAAAGAAGGCTGAGCACTGAGGAATTGATGCTTTTGAACTGTGGTGCTGGAAAAGACTCTTGAGGGTCTCCTGGACTGCAGGGAGATCAAACCAGTCAATCCAAAGGAAATCAGTCCTGAATATTCACTGGAAGGACTGATGCTAAAGCTGAAGCTCCAATACCTGGCCACCTGATGTGAAGTCAACTCATTGGAAAAGACCTTGATGCTGGAAAAGTTGGAGGCAAAATAGAAGGGTGCGTCGAAAGGTGAGATGGTTAGATAGCATCACCAATTCAATGGACATGGATTTTTGCAAGCTCCAGAAGATAGTGGAGGACAGAGGAGCCTGATATACTTCAGCCCATGAGGTGGCAAAGAGTAGGGCATGACCTTGAGACTGAACGACAACAATAGGTTATAAAATGGGCACTCTAGTAAACAGACTTTTTACCAGAAGTCCAACGTAGTGTCTTGAAAATAAAAATCTGGTGACATCACCCCCTTAGTCTGCTGCAGTAATATTATCTGCTCCTATTTGCATCTCTAGCCCCTTCCTGTACTTTTGTCTCCTTCACCCTTCTGTATCATGTGACATAATTACTTGTTCTCCCCCTGAAATCTGTTTCCTCATATCTTTTGTTCCCTCTACCTGGAATGTTATTTCTCCTCTACTCCATTTGCTAAACTCCCCTCATACTCCAGGCTCAGTTTAAACATCACTTGTCAAAGGATGCTTTTTCTGAACACTCTAAGTTTACGTCCATGCCATGCCTTGCAATTAGTATGTCAAATCTCCCTTCATATTTGGTTAGCAGTTCCCACATCTTAATTTCTCTTAATGTTGTTAAAATGTGGATTGGACAAAAAATAATAAATTCCAATCTACTACTGCAGTTTTCAAGTGAATATTGTCTAGACCAGATATATTAATGTCAAAGTAAAAACACTGAGAAATGATTTTGAAGTGTTGTGTTTTTGTGTCTGTTACAGATATTCAAGCTAGAGTAAAAATAGTACTGATGAAGATGTGTAATAAAAAAGGATGTTGTGGAAATCTGTATCTAAAAGTTTACTGGTGCCTAGGTCAGTGCTTGGCACACAGAAGGTGCTCAATAAATGTTTTTTTGAACAAATGAATGATTGATATACCCTTGAGGTTTATGTTCCTGTACAGTACAGTCCCTCTGTTATAGAAATAAAAAGAGATAAGAGGTTCTGTTCAGGTAGAAGAGAGAACAGGTCAAGATAAACAGAGTGTTGATTCAAGTTGTTCTGTCAGCTTGCTTCATTTGTTTTCATACTTCCTGTTCATAGGTAACCACTTTGTAAACCCAGACACGAGACAGAAGGCCTGTGGATTCCTGCTAACAAGCTGTGTAAGGCATTCTCAGCATTTCTCCAGGCTGTCAGAGGGCTTAGATCAAGTGTTCTCACACATTGCCTAAGCTCTTCTCAGACATATTTGCTCCAGGCTTTTATCAACTGCCAGGAAACGAGCCACTGTGAGTTCCAAACCTAGCAGGTATGTGAAGCTGTCAGCATGTCCAATTCTGATCAACTGGAGAGGAGGAGTTGTGCTAGGGTCAGTTGTGTGATACCCCTCCTCTCTGACCAGTAGGAATTTGTGCAAGTTCCAGGCTCCAGCTGAATGAGGAATCGCTATAGGAGGAGGTTGGCCTGGGGACTTCCGCCAAGTTGGCTCCCCAGCCCTACGTAGCCCCTCCAGTGTCCTGTTATTTGAGATGACATGTGGGATTCCAAGAGCAGGCTTAGCTCTGGTAGCCTCCACTGCCAGCAGTCCATGGGCTGCACTAGATTAATTCTAACATCTGTAAACCATTTAAAACGTGGCTTACTGTGACGTTGAATTTGTTTTACCTGGTTTTAAAAAACTGAGAATTTAATTAACTTTTTTTCCCTCCCAGCTCTTTATAGAATTGAAAGTCAACTACTTTTTTTTTTTTTTTCTGTTTGTGTCACCTTTTTTTTTTCTCTCTATTGTGGTCTTTATTTTTTTATTATTATTTTTTTTACTTTACAATACTGTATTGATTTTGCCGTACATTGACATGAATCTGCCACAGGTGTACAAGAGTTCCCAATCCTGAAACCCGCTCCCACCTCCCTCCCCATATCATCTCTCTGGATCATCCCTGTGCACCAGCCCCAAGCATCCTGTATCCTGTATTGAACATAGACTGGTGATTCGTTTCTTACATGATAGTGTACATGTTTTAATGAAATTCCCCCAAATTATCCCACCCTCTCCCTC
>SJXQ01007825.1:295504-383960 GCA_006408695.1 Aepyceros melampus
GTGAAAGTGCTGCACTCAATTTGCCAGCAAATCTGGAAAACTCAGCAGTGGCCACAGGACTGGAAAAGGTCAGTTTTCATCCCAATTCCAAAGAAAGGCAATGCCAAAGAATGCTCCAACTACCGCACAATTGCACTCATCTCACATGCTAGTAAAGTAATGCTCAAAATTCTCCAAGCCAGACTTCAGCAATATGTGAACCGTGAACTCCCTGATGTTCAAGCTGGTTTTAGAAAAGGCAGAGGAACCAGAGATCAAATTGCCAACATCCGCTGGATCATGGAAAAAGCAAGAGAGTTCCAGAAAAACATCTATTTCTGCTTTATTGATTATGCCAAAGCCTTTGACTGTGTGGATCACAGTAAACTGTGGAAAATTCTGAAAGAGATGGGAATACCAGACCACTTGACCTGCCTCTTGAGAAATCTGTATGCAGGTCAGGAAGCAACAGTTAGAACTGGACATGGAACAACAGACTGGTTCCAAATAGGAAAAGGAGTACGTCAAGGCTGTATATTGTCACCCTGCTTATTTAACTTATATGCAGAGTACATCATGAGAAATGCTGGACTGGAAGAAACACAAGCTGGAATCAAGATTGCTGGGAGAAATATCAATAATCTCAGATATGCAGATGACACCACCCTTATGGCAGAAAGTGAGGAGGAGCTAAAAAGCCTCTTGTTGAAAGTGAAAGAGGAGAGTGGAAAAGTTGGCTTGAAGCTCAACATTCAGAAAACGAAGATCATGGCATCTGGCCCCATCACTTCATGGGAAATAGATGGGGAAACAGTAGAAACAGTGTCAGACTTTGTTTTTTTGGGCTCCAAAATCACTGCAGATGGTGACTGCAGCCATGAAATTAAAAGGCGCTTACTCCTTGGAAGAAAAGTTATGACCAACCTAGATAGTATATTCAAAAGCAGAGACATTACTTTGCCGACTAAGGTCCGTCTAGTCAAGGCTATGGTTTTTCCTGTGGTCATGTATGGATGTGAGAGTTGGACTGTGAAGAAGGCTGAGCGCCGAAGAATTGATGCTTTTGAACTGTGGTGTTGGAGAAGACTCTTGAGAGTCCCTTGGACTGCAAGGAGATCCAACCAGTCCATTCTGAAGGAGATCAACCCTGGGATTTCTTTGGAAGGAATGATGCTAAAACTGAAGCTCCAGTACTTTGGGCACCTTATGCGAAGAGTTGACTCATTGGAAAAGACCCTGATGCTGGGAGGGATTGGGGGCAGGAGGAGAAAGGGACGACCGAGGATGAGATGGCTGGATGGCATCACGGACTCAATGGACATGAGTCTGAGTGAACTCCGGGAGTTGGTGATGGACAGGGAGGCCTGGTGTGCTGCGATTCATGGGGTCGCAAAGAGTCGGACACGACTGAGCGACTGAATGGAACGGAACGGAGAATGAGTGATGTTGAACATCTTTTCATGTGTTTGTTAGCCATCCGTATGTCTTTGGAGAAATGTCTGTTTAGTTCTTTGGCCCAGTTTTTCATTGGGTTGTTTGTTTTTCTGGAATTGAGCTGCATAAGTTGCTTGTGTATTTTTGAGATTAGTTGTTTGTCAGTTGCTTCATTTGCTATTATTTTCTCCCATTCAGAAGGCTGTCTTTTCACCTTGTTTATAGTTTCCTTTGTTGTGCAGAAGCTTTTAATTTTAATTAGGCCCCATTTTATTTTTGCTCTTATTTCCAGTATTCTCGGAGGTGGGTCATAGAGAATCCTGCTGTGATTTATGTCAGACAGTGTTTTGCCTATGTTCTCCTCAGGAGTTTTATAGTTTCTGGTCTTACGTTTAGATCTTTAATCCATCTTGAGTTTATTTTTGTGTGTAGTGTTAGAAAGTGACCTAGTTTCATTCTTTTACAAGTGGTTGACCAGTTTTCTTTACAAGTGGTTGACCAGTTTTCTGAAAGTCAAATACTTTATGCTCGGGGAAGTGTTCATTGTTTTAATAGCTCTCAGGTTGTGTTTGGGTCTTAACTTTTGCATGTGGTGCCTTTTTTCAACTAATTACTTTTTACATGTGTTAAGACTCCTTTTTAATTCTACTCTGCTTTAGAGTGATATTACCATTTTATCTTTTAAATTTTATTAACTTTTATTTGGGTGGTTTAAAGAGTTTTCAGTGGTGAGATTCCATTCTCTTAACTAGAATCATAGACTTTCAGAGCTGGGAAGGCTCCTGATATCTTCACTACAACTCTTATAAAGGTGAAGAAACCAAGGTAAAGATGTTAAGACTCTTGCTCAGATTCTCACAGCCAGAGGAGGAGTTGGGGTGAGAAAAATCAGGGTTTTCTAACCCTCAGTTGAAAGGTATTTTCACTTCAGCTGGTTATCTTTCAAAGATATTTTCACCGGCTTAGTAGCTTACTCTGATAGTCACCACAACTGGCTTTGATGAAAATACATATGCCAACTTGTATGAAAGACAGAAATGGAGAATTATAACTACAGTTAATGTGATTTTTGTCAATTCCTCACTCAAATCCCCCAAAATGCCAATACCCATGTCAGACAGTCAATCAATGGTTAATTAGTATTAAGTCCTTCTATATGTCAGGCACAACATCTGCCAAAATATGGAAGCCCTTGGTTCTTGTGACAGGGTCACAGGAGACATGAAGTCCTAGGAAGCATATCAATAATCTGGCAAACTAGATTTAGCAGTGGATATGGGAGTGGGGGTGCTTGAAAGCCAGATGTATTTAGATTACACATCATGAGCTAAAATAGCAGAAAAAAATCAGATGTGCTCTTTCAACTGGTAATACTGATAAAGTATATGACTTTAGTAAGTTCTTATATTTTGTTGCAATAATAATAATAGTAATAATATTTTCATAGCATCTTACAGTTTGCAAAGCTCTTGCACTTTTAAAATCTCATATAATTGTCACAATAAATATTTTAGATAAGTATCTTCCTTTTCAAAAAATGACACTGAGACTCTAAATCTCACAGCATATTGTTTGGAGAAATTAGATTTCAACCTAGCCTCTTCCTATTCAAAAATTTCATGATGGTGTTTCTTCAACACACATTCATGGACCATTGTTTACGTGCCAGAGACTGTAGTAAGGAATGATTCCATCAAAAGTGCAAAATTGGTTCAACACAAGGAAAATTATTAGCTTAATCTATCACTTCAATAGACAAAGCAGCAAAAATTAGGTTTTGTGGCTACACTGGAGCGATAAGAAACAGCTCTCTTTGGATTAGCTCATCCAAGTTCACATTTTACAGATGAGGGAAATCTGGCATGGAGGTGGGAAATAGCTCAAGCATTCAGTGAGACAGAAGCAACTGTAAATCGAGTAGCTCAGATATTTCTAGTAGACAGCAGTGCTTCTCAGGAGACACACAAAGCTATGTACTTGGTAAAAATCCTTGTGCAATTCTGAAGAGCAAGAGTAGGTATACACAAACCACACACACACGCACACACAGATAAAATACACGTTCAGTTTAGTTCAGTCACTCAGTCATGTCTGACTCCTTGTGATCCCATGGACTGCAGCACACCAGGCCTCCTTGTCCATCGCCAACTCCCAGAGTTTATTCAAACTCATTTCCATTGAGTTGGTGATGCCATCCAACCATTTCATCCTCTGCCATCCCCTTCTCCTCCCGCCTTCAATCTTTCCCAGCATCAGGGTCTTTTCCAGTGAGTCAGTTCTTCACATCAGGTGGCCAAAGTATTGGAGTTTCAGCTTCAGCATCAGTCCTTCCAATGAATATTCAGGACTGATTTCCTTTAGGATGGACTGGTTGGATCTCCTTGCAGTCCAAGGGACTCTCAAGAGTCTCTCCAACACCACAGTTCAAAAGTATCAATTCTTTGGCACTCAGCTTTCTTTATAGTCCAACTCTCACATCCATAAATGACTACTGGAAAAACCATAACTTTGACTAGATGGGCCTTTGTTGGCAAAGTGATGTCTCTGCTTTTAATAGACTGTCTAGGTTGATCATCGGAGAAGGTGATGGTACCCCACTCCAGTACTCTTGCCTGGAAAATCCCATGGATGGAGGAGCCTGGTAGGCTGCAGTCCATGGGGTTGTGAAGAGTTGGACATGACTGAGCGACTTCCCTTCCACTTTTCACTTTCATGCATTGGAGAAGGAAATGGCAACCCACTCCAGTGTTCTTGCCTGGAGAATCCCAGGGACGAGGGAGCCTGGTGGACTGCCATCTATGGGGTCACACAGAGTCGGACACGACTGAAGTGACTTAGCAGCAGCAGGTTGCTCATAACTTTTCTTCCAAGGAGCAAGCATCTTTTAAATTCATAGCTGCAGTCACCACTTCAGTGATTTTGCAGCTCCCCAAAATAAAGTCTGTCACTGTTTCCACTGTTTCCCCATCTATTTGCCATGAAGTGATGGGACTGGATGCCATGATCTTAGTTTTCTGAATGTTGAGCTTTAAGCCAATGTTTTTACTCTCTTCTCTCACTTTCATTAAGAGTCTCTTTAGTTCTTCACTTTCTGCCATAAGGGTGGTGACATCTGCATATCTGAGGTTATTGACATTTCTCCCAGCAATTTTGATTCCAGCTTGTGCTTCATCTAGCCCAGCATTTCTCACAATGTACTCTGCATAGAAGTTAAATAAGCAGGGTGACAATGCACAGCCTTGATGTACTCCTTTCCCAATTTGGAACCAGTCTGTTCCATGTACAGTTCTAACTGTTGCTTCCTGACCTGCATACAGATTTCTCAGGCAGCAGGTCAGGTGGTCTGGTATTCCCATCTCTTTCAGAATTTTCCATAGTTTGTTGTAATCCACACAGTCAAAGGCTTTGGCATAGTCAATAAAGCAGAAATGATGTATTTCTGGAACTCTCTTGCTTTTTCAATGATCCAACGGATGTTGGCAATTTGATCTCTGGTTCCTCTGCCTTTTCTAAATCCAGCTTGAACATCTGGAAGTTCACTGTTCATGTACTGATGAAGCCTGGCTTGGAGAATTTTGAGCATTACTTTACTAGCATGTGAGATGACTGTAATTGTGTGGTAGTTTGAGCATTCTTTGGCATTGCCTTTCTTTGGGACTGGAATGAAAAACTGACCTTTTCCAGTTCTGTGGCCACTGTTGAGTTTTCCAAATGTTCTGGCATGTTGAGTGCAGCACTTTCACAGCATCATCTTTTAGTAGGAGCAAGTTAATATCATTCTCAGTGGCAAAACCACAGAAAGGCATGTTCTTGAAAGAATAGAACATTATAGTTTTTAATTGCATTAAGAATTCTCTATACAGGTGCCCCCAAAAGGGAATTCACATAGAAAAGGAAAAGAGAAAAATCACTTTCTAAGAATCCAAGGAAATTCACCTAAAAGCTAAGTAAGGTAAACAAAGTGGCAGAATGTCAAGTAGTTGCATAACAACTAATTCCTGAGATAAGTAGCCATAAACTATCATAAAAAGAAAGCTAAAAAAAGTGTTTAAAGAAAGCTGACTTATAATAGCAATATACAGCATAAAATGTTTTATTTATTAATTCAATAAATGTTTATTCAGTGCCCATTACATGCTGAACAATGTTCTGGGCACTTGGTTTAGAGCAGAAAATGAACAGACAAAGATCTTGGCCTCAGAGAGCTTTTGTTCTAATGGAGGATACAGATAAGGCATAAGTAAACTGTATCACATCCTTGAATCTAGGGTTATGGGAACAATGGTGAGCAGTAGGAAGGGAGTCAGGACTATATGGAGTAGGCATGGCGTTATAGTTTTAACTAAGACCGTTTAAAATAAGGCCATTTAGAAAGTAACATCTGGCCCAAAACCTGAAGAGTATAAGTTAATTAGCCATGCAAACATGTGAGAGAAGAGTGTTCAAGACAGAGAATTAGCTAGTGCAAAGGCCACAAAGTAGGGGTCTCTCTGTTATGTTAGAGAACAGCACAGCGAGGTGACCAACAAAGCTGCAGAATTAACACTAATGTGAGAGTGGGGGAGAATCACACACAGCCTCAGAGACCCTTGTCTACTACTCTAAGAACATGGACTTTTGCTGTGAGTGAAATTCAGTCATATAGATATTTAGGATAAGAGTGCGACTTGAACTTTATGTAAGTCACTTGGGTGAAGTGTTGAAGCAATGCTCTACTTGATCACTGCTCTACCCCTCTCTTTGATTCTGGCTCAAACCCTCACCATCTCTCCCTTCATTCACTGTGGATAACAGTGGTTTGGGCCAAGGTAAGGGCAGTGGAGGTGATAATAAGAGACTGAATTCTGGATATATTTTGACGGTAGAGTCAACAAGATTTCCTGAGGTGGAGTATGAGAATAAAAGAACGGCATGAAGGATTTCAGCCTTGACAAACTGGAAGGAGAGTTAATAATCAACATAGTATGAGGCATGTGAGAATGGCTGAAAGAAAATGCTAAAATCCTTATCAGATGGTACCAGAACTAGGACTCATCCTTGTCTTTTCTGTACTCCTAGAGTCTATAACCATGTCTGGCATACAACAGGCACTCAATAAATATCTGTTAAATACATTGATGAATGAATAAATAATAACTACTGGATTCTCCCCTCTGAGGTATAGTTTAAACCAGTTCTCAAACTCTCACGTGTAACGGAATCCCTGTGTTATAAAAGATGTAGGGCCTCACCCCCAGACTTTTGGTCCAGTATTTCTGGAATGGGACCTAAGAACTGGTATTCATCACACCTTCTCTGGGGGTGCAGCTGCCACTGGCTCAGGGACCAGTCTTCAAGAACCACGAGTTTGACTGTTGTGCTAATGTGCTCTGATGCTGGGCGCATCCCTGCCAAGCCTGAGATAAGTGCCTGCCTCCTACACTGTGCTCCCAGCCCCTACATCAGGTTCTGAGGGTCAAATGGCTTCAATCACACTGACCACTCCGGGGGCCCTTATTCCTGCCCCTTAAAGCTTTCCCTTTTGGTTTTCAGTATGAGGTGAAGTCGCTCAGTCGTGTCCAACTCTTTGTGACCCCGTGGACTGTAGCCCACCAGGCTCCTCAGTCCATGGAATTTTCCAGGCAAGAATACTGGAGTGGGTTGCCATTTCCTTCTCCAGAGGATCTTCCCAACCCAGGGACTGAACCTGGGTCTCCCACACTGCAGGCAGACGCTTTAACCTCTGAGCCAACAGGGAAGCGGTTTTCAGTATAGCCATGTATTTTTTTTATTATTATTAATATAAAAATGCTTTCATCTCTTATTGCTTGTTGTTTGAAGCAGCCAGCTTTGCCACTCAATCTCAGTTGCCTCTCACCTCCTGGGGTTGCTTCCTTCTTTAGGTTATGTCTCAACCCAAATGGGAAAATAGCCCCCTTTTCTTGATGTCCTTAAAGCACTGTAAATTCCCATGGCAGTCGTGTGGAGTGGATGTTTACTGAGGATTCTGGCATATAGCTCAGCAGAGAACTTAAAATTTAACAGAAGAAGCCACATCACTCTCCACAAATTTCATAAGCCATTCTCCAGAGATCAAATTGCTTCCCTCTCCTCTCCCTGTGGGGGCTTCCCTGGTAGCTCAGCTGGTAAAGAATCCACCTGCAATGCCGGAGACATCTCTTTGATTCCTAGGTCAGGAAGATATCTGGAGAAGGGATAGGCTACCCACTCTGGTATTCTTGGGCTTCCTTGGTGGCTCAGATGGTAAAGAATCTGCCTACAAGTCAGAAGACCAGGGTTCGATCCCTGGGTTGGGAAGATCCCTGGAGGAGGGCATGGCAACCCACTCCAGTATTTTTGCTATGACTTTCATTCTTCGGTCTTTCTTATCCCATCCCCTTCAGAACCGCCCCTCACATACCCACACCCACTGTCCCCTAAACTCAAACTCCTTCCCTCCTGGCTCTACAGAGAAATTCTCTACAGACCATGCCCTGGGGGCTTTCCTTCCCAACAAGTGGTTTATTTAAAAAAAAAAAAGACTTTCCCATTTATGGTATTTCAGCACCCGGCTTTAAAATCAAAACATTTCTCTCTACCATAACACACACACAATTGATTTTAATAAGTAAAAAGTCCATATTTCATTATGGTTTTAGTTTCTATTTCCTTGTTCTTTTCGGTACTGAGGTCATTCTTAGTGGGGGTTTTTTGTTTGTTTCAATTTATGTGTATCTTCCAAGTAACTGTTAACTTTTTATCCTTTCTGATGGCTTGCATTTTAATTTTGGCTATGCCAAACTGTTTTAATTTTTATGTAGTCAATCTGCCAGTGTTTGTTCTTTGTGACTCTTTAACCATGTGTAACCTTCCTTGCTTTACCCTGGAAGTTTTTGCTGAAAGTTTTATGGGTTTTGTTTTTATGTTTATATTTGATGTTTTGTTTTGTTTTGACCATCTATTATAATTGGAATAATTCACCTGTGATATAAAATAGAGCTTAAATGAAATTTTTTCCCCATCTGCTAATCAACCTTTTTAAAGTCCTATCACCCAGCAGAACCTGTGACGCATAATGAATTTTACTAAATGGTTACAGACAATGAACGCATCTCTGTATGCTGCAGCAAACAGCTCTCCTTCCCTCACTGAACTCTGTTTTACTTGGGGACTTGACACTTTGGGAAAAGCAAATTTCTCATAGAAATTGTTAGTCTTTCCCAAGTTGTGAATCTACAGTAGGAGGTAGTCAGAAAAGATTTAAGCATTATTCACAGGGCAAGGTCCAAATACCCTCCTGGATCTCTGACAACAGAGGCAAGAGAATTGGAAAGGGAGCGATAAGACAACCTCTAGGTATATGTAGCTGGTCTGGTTCTCTACCTGGAAAATCCAAGGGACATCAGAAAAACAACAGGAGAATAGAAGACAAACAATAGAAGGATGTAGTGTAGTAGCACATTATAAAAGCCAACATATGAAAATCAATAGCTTTTCCTGAATCTAATTATGAATCAATTGAATATCAATCAAATTGACCTCATTTTACAAAATAACTGGCCTGTTCTCTTCAAATTTATCGTGATACCAATAAAAATATCATCAGGTGTTTTTTTTTTCCCTCAAAACTTGACAGGTTGATTACCTAGTTCACTTCAAAAATAAGCAGGCAAGAGTAACTAGGAAATCTCTGCAAAATAAGAGCAACTGGGGATTGGGTATAGCCCTATCAGGTATTAGACATATTTAAAAGTTCTATAGTTAAACTGTGGTATTGGTATATAAACAGGCCAATAGAAGATAATAGAAAATCTAGATATAGGCTCAATTTAAAAGAAAATGTATTGTGTGATAAAGCAAATCACAGAGAAAAGATTACCTGGGATAATGGATAGCCAGAGAGAAAAGGTAAAAATTTGGTCCCTTCCTCACATTATATACCAGGATAAACTCTAATTGAATCAGAGTTGTAAATGGAGAAAGAAAGAGAGGGCAGGAGGGAAGAGGGGGGTGGAGATTGAGAAAGAGAGAGTGAGAGAAAGAAAGAAAGGGAAGAAAAAAGAGACAACCATAGAGGAAGGCATGGATCAATTGTAAAACAGGAATGGAAAAACATTTCAACCTGTGTTCGAAATCTAGAGGCATAGAAAATGATTGATATACTTGTCTTCATAAAAGTTAAAAAAATAAAGTTTACATTGCAAAAACACATGAAAATATAGTAAAAGACAAATGACAAGGTGAAAAAACATGAACTTATAACAGGTTAATATTCCTCATATATAAAAACTATAATAGAAATAAAAAGAGAAATGACTTATAGAAAAATGAGCAAGACTGGCATGAAAAAATGCTACTGACTCCTAATCATATGGAAGATTGCTTAACAGAGCTTGAAATAAAGAAAACAATTCAAAAGGACATGAAATACCATTCTAAAAGTTTGCCTATTGATAAGATTTAGAAAACAGACATTGTCATACATTGCTGGCAGGAATGTAAAATGATATCATCTCCACTGAAGGGAATTTATTAATATTTATAAAAATTGTATATGTGTTTTTCCTTTGACATAAACATTCCAATTCTAGGATGCTAACTCAAAGACACAGCGGAAAAAAAATAGAAAAAAATAATAGGTACAAGTCTACTTATTGCAATATGATTTATTTTACCTAATGATTAAGTGAATAAGCTATGATATATTTACATAAATGAGACTCCAAAAAGAATGAATATACACGTATATCCCAAACAATATATATGTACATCCCATGGATGGAGGAGCCTGGTAGGCTTCAGTCCATGGGGTCGCTGGGTCGGACCTGACTGAGCGACTTCACTTTCACCTTTTGCTTTCATGCATTGGAGAAGGAAATGGCAACCCACTCCAGTGTTCTTGCCTGGAGAACCCCAGGGACGGGGGGGCCTGGTGGGCTGCCGTCTATGGGGTCGCACAGAGTCGGACACGACTGAAGTGACTTAGCAAAAAAGATGTACATACTCTTTGTCTTAGCCATTCTATTTCTAGGAATTTATCCTATGTGAATAATTAAAAATATATACGAAAATGTGACTACTTGGCTATTCATTCTAGTATTATTAATCATATTGAACAAGTACTTGTCTCACCTCTATCTCAGGGCTATGACAAGAGTGCAGTAAAATTAAAAGGTTAAGATAAAAAAAATTCCTTAAAGAAATAAACTAAATGTTCAGACCAGGGGGGTGGTTAAGTGTGTGTACTGAACACAGAATAACTGGAGAGATCCTTCCTCCAGGAAGTCTTCCCTAACATCCCACATTCGCACAGATCACTGTAAGGACTTCTCCATGTCACTCTCCACTTCAGGCCTCGCTTTTGAAGAATTTGTGTATGCTTCTTCCCTCAGCTCTAGGTTCCTGGATCTAGGGAACTATGCATTGCTCATCTCTGTTTCTATTCCACCTGACTCTCACCTTTGGCCCTGAAGACTGACCTGTATCTTATATATATTAGGCCAAAAATGGCAAATAGGTTTTGTTTGCAGCATTAGCCCTAATCATTTAATAATAGCTTCCTGGAGCACCATGCTGAGAATGGTCTGAGGCTGAGTGCCGGCTTAGTTAAAAATAATGCTACAATCAATTCTATCTTCCGTACACATGGGAAAGAATCGAGCACATATACCACGCCTTGCATAGGAAACTACACGTTGGTCACACTGACCCTGAGTAATAATTTGTCTAACAAATGCATTGATTCATCTTGTAATGCATTGTCTGTTTAAAAAACAGAGACACTCACATATAACCATGGTATATAGCAGACTATGTTAAAGGCGATTAGTGAAAATAAATAAATACAACATACTGCAGTTTTAATTCCAGAGGAAAAGACATTACAGCTAGCTGGGGAGACTAGAGTCTTCATGGGAGATGCAGACTGAGTCAAGCTGTGAAAGATGGACAGAATGCTAAAATCTGAACAAGAAGAATTAGGAAGAAGGGCAATCTAGTCAGGGGGACCAGTGTGAACAAGTACATGAGACAGAAAAGCATACGTCAGTTTGGTGGCGTGGCCATCCGGCATTCCCCTTCTTCCTAAATGAACCTCAAATTTCTTTCAGACATTCACCTTTCTATCACACAGCTCCATGTGTCAGGAAGACAGACTCCTCTCCCAGCTCTAAGATGACCCTGACTGGTTGAAGAGTAATGCCACTCATGATTGTCAGCAATTAATCTGAGAACAGCAGGCAATCTGTTTCTGGCCAATGAGAGATGAGGGGGAGTTTTCTAGCCCCAGGGAAAAACCACAGGAAAGATGGTGTTCCTCTCTCTTCAAGACATCACCATGTGTGGGTATAATACTAGGAGCTGCTGGGGCCAGTTGCTTCTGGTCTAAGGTTGAATCCATTATCAAGAATGGCAGGGTAGAGGGGTGGGGTCCTCGAATGCATCGCTGAACTGCTAAATCAGTCATCCCTGTAGCCTGCCCAGTCTCTGGAATCCCTGTCACATGAGAGAACACACTTCCTTCCTCTAGAAGTCAGGTCGGGTTTTTCATGGTAGCAGCTGAAAGGATTTTTAGCCCTTAGAAGATGGTGAGCAATCCTGACTGATCGAGCAGAAGTTACCTAAAGGGAATGGGAGGGAAAGACAGCTGGGGGCAGACCTCATAAGACCTTATGTGCCAGGCCGAAGACTTCATAAATGATGGGGAACTGATGAAAGTTTTGGTAAGTAGAGGGGAGCAGACTCTCAGAACAGATGGGATAAATATTGGTGCAAATACGTGGTGCAGCTAGAGGAAAAAAAAAAAAAAAACAATTTGATTCAGACTTTTCTCTCCTTAGTGAAATATGTATCTTCTGAGCAGCATCTTAACCAGACTGGGAACAGTATGGAAAGGACGTGGGCGTGAATGATGATCAAGTTCCTGGGCACTGGTCTCAATGGTCACACTCATACACAAATGCTGCCCTTGGCTGCAGTCTCGCCAACATCATGTGTGAAACCAAACAGTTGGTTTCTCCGCTTTCCTTGGCAATGGCAAAGCCCCAGTTGGAGGCCCATGTTTGTGCTGAACTCCAGGCGGCACAATTCTGATTTATAACTTTGTAAATTATTATAAAAGTGATTTCTTTTCATTGTAAGAAAATTGGAAAATACATACAACAAAAAGAAAATTAAGACACTTTTCAACCTATCTCCAAAAGATAAGTTACAGATAATATTTTGTTGTAGCCCTTCCAGACTTTGTCTCTCTATATGCATGTGCATTTAGTAAACAAAAATTATATCATAATGTATATATTGTTTCATCTTTTTTTCACTCAGCAACATATTGTGAATGACTTCACATATCAATAAATATATTTCTACAAGATTATTTTTAATAGCTCCATGAATTTTGTTCTAAGGAAATATCATGGTTTATTTGATCAGTGCCCATTGTTGAATGTTTATATTATCTCCAATGTTTGTTATTATGTGCACAGATGCCGTTGCAATGAACACTATTATACATGTACGCAATTCACATACATTGTTCAGTTATCATCTTAGGATATAATACTGGAAGTAAAATCGCTAAACAATTGTAGAATAATGTTAAAAAGTAAAAATATCATTTTGAATTCTCTAACGAAGTATATAAATAAGTGAAAGTGTCCCCTTCATATGAGTCCTCCATTCTACATTTTTTCTCAAGCTTTTAGAATATCTCTTTAATATCTATTTAGACATATATCTAGGTAAACAAGTATCTATCGTATAATTTATATATTTATGTAACTTATCTACTTATATAATTCAATATATATGTATACATACAAATATACATATTTATATATGTGTGTGTGTGTGTGTATATATATATATATTTAGATGAGGTGGTGGTGGCTTCCCTGGTGGCTCAGACGGTAAAGAATCTCCTTGCAAGGTGGGAGACCTAGGTTTGATCCCTGGGCTGGGACAATCTCCTGGAAAAGGAAATGGCTACACACTCCAGTATTCTTGCCTGGAGAATCCCATGGACAAAGGAGCCTAGTGGGCTACAGTGCATAGGATCACAGAGAGTCAGACATGACTGAGCAACTAACACTTTCACAAATATACAGATATAAATATATACTTTGCTTTTCACAAGAACAATAAATCTGTTGTGCTGGTATGATGATTTCTGAGTACTGCATGTCACATTGTCCCAATAACAGTATCACCTTTCTATTGAAATTGGATGGGATTATGCTTTCAAAACAGGGCAAGGGACCCAATTGCTGCCAACAGGCCTAGCACTGGGGTACAAAGGGTAATTAAGATTACTGCCAAAGTCAGGTGACTTCAAATTCTCATTTCACTGCAATTCAGTCGTGAATCACACTTTATAATCTTTCAGATTCCTTGTTCTTTCCATCTAAGAACAACTGGGGCATTTCCTCCTTTCTCCATGTGTCCATGGTGCACGTAATATCACATAGTATCTAAAGATTTGACTGTATCATTGACTCTCTCAGTGCTGTCATTTAACCTCTCTTACTTGATTATGCAACCTGTGAAATGGGATGGCAAGATGTGATATAGTGTGACTGAAATGGACACACAGCATTCTAAGAGGTCAGATCAGAGTAGCAAAGTAAAACCAAAGGCATTTTCTGGAGTCAGGTGGACAATGCCAAGGGGGGAGCCCCCAAGCACAAGAGTCAATGTCCGTGCAGTGACGAGGCAGGGAATGGGTGCTGGAGGAGCTGCACAGTGAACTGAATCATCCCACTAGGCTGTGATTCCCTGGCATGAGGCGTCTTTGTGGAACAAAGCACACCCCTCCCTGACTATTCTGTGAACTGTCTTAAAGATACCACCTGCTAAGGGTAGAACCAACCATCTGTGAGCCAAAACATGACATCACAATCATTTTGCACAATGGTTGGGACCTAGAAATCAAGTCAGATTCACTATATTTAACCATTCTTACTGAGCATTGATCATATTGGAGTCTTGAGCCAGGCTCTGAGGATTCAGAGGTGAATAAGGCCTAGTCCCTGTCTTACACATGTGGGACTGAGACACATATACACAAGACTATTTCAGTAAACTATGCTGGTCACAAAGACAGGGACCAGAAAAACTGTTCTGGAATACTTTTGAGTTGCACAAGGAAGATTACATGGAGGGAATGGCATTCAGGCAAAGAACTCCAGATATGCAGAAATGGATCAGATGGAGATACAGCAGCATCAGATCATTCAGGCAGAAGCAGCAGCTCGTGCAAAAGTGAAAGTTTAATAGACTAGGTCAGAACTGCTTGGAATTTGTAGTGACCAAAGCACAAAAGACAGGGGAGGTGATGAGAGCTAAAGCCAGGGAGGTAACCAAGGAGCACATCGGATCCCCATATACCATGCTAAAGATAACGAGAGCCATTGAAATAGTTCAGTGCAATGATGCCCAGATTGGCATTTTAGAAAGATCACTGTGGCAAATGGATTGGAGAAAGCAAGGTGGGACCCCCCACCTCTGAAAACTGATGCCAAAATAAATAATTTTCTTTTAAAAATTCTCCTCTGTTCTTTATTCATTAACATTTATGGAGTGTCTAATAAGTGTCAGACCTTGTAAGAGGCACCAGAGGTAGAAAGAATAGGACATTCGCCCTGTTAGAAAGTGGTTGATGGCCTGGGGCAGCTAGTGCTTGGGCGATAGGTTTGTTCAAGGGTGCATGTCATTAGAACTTAAGCACACCGAATTCTCTTTGAAAAGCACCGCAAAACCTTCTGCTTAGCTTCGGTTTCCTTAAGAAGGCAGCCCTCCCATCCCCCTTAATCCAATTAAACGAGCTCTTCTTCGCTGTGAATGCCAGCCTGGCCATGCAGAAAGCTCCTGGCCGTGGAGGATGTCCCGTCCCTAGCTTGGCCTGTGCTGTTTGTTGGGCCCTTGCTCCTCCTCTGAGCTGTTTCCATGGGCTGCTGGCCATACTTTGAAAAAATGCACAGGTTGCCAAACTGTCAGCAAAAGCTTTAATGAATGGTTCTAATTACATTCAAGTAGCAGAGCCCACTGCCATTTTAATCAAATCTGGGCCTGGCAAGCTCTTTGGCGGGAATACAAGAGAAAGCCTCATGAAAATTGTGCCAAAACACTAATCACCTTTTATCCGAAATTTGCCTGATGGAGGCCTGGATGTAAAACGCTTAGGGGGAAAGAAAGGAAAAAAACCTAACAATAACAACGTTTGGATATTTTAAGGAGCTTATTTTGGGGCTTGCCATAAATTATTCTATGTGAGGAGGGGAGAAAATTCCAGGTCAGGAGTTGCCAGGTGACCTCCCTTCAGGAACAAATCCTCACGGAGGCAGAGGGGACGAGCCCTTCCAGGGCCCAAGACGGGAACACTTGGCCAGGTCCAAGTGTAGCTTACATGCTAACAGAGGCATGACCACGTGTCAGAACCCAGCTTTGGGAGGCAAAAGACCTCCAGCCCTACTCCGTGTCCTGGTGTCACCTTGAACCTATACCCTGTCACTAACTGGAATTCTTCCAACCTGACATGGGGTGGTAGTAAATAACTTTTTTTTTTTTTTGGTAAGGGTGGCTTTCATATTAATTACTTCAATTCTCAAAAGCTGGAGGGTACAAATCCTCACGGAGGCAGAGGGGACGAGCCCTTCCAGGGCCCAAGACGGGAACACTTGGCCAGGTCCAAGTGTAGCTTACATGCTAACAGAGGCATGACCACGTGTCAGAACCCAGCTTTGGGAGGCAAAAGACCTCCAGCCCTACTCCGTGTCCTGGTGTCACCTTGAACCTATACCCTGTCACTAACTGGAATTCTTCCAACCTGACATGGGGTGGTAGTAAATAACTTTTTTTTTTTTGGTAAGGGTGGCTTTCATATTAATTACTTCAATTCTCAAAAGCTGGAGGGTGAGGGCTTCCTTTACTGAACTATTCAAGGCAAGGATGCAGAGGCAATAGGGGAACTAAAACCCAGAAAACCCTGTTCCAGCCAGAGCGAAACAGAAAGGAAAGGCTTGAGACAAACCAGGTTCCTCTCCCTGGGGCAGAACAAGAGGAGAAGGATTCAAATTGCAGCAAGAGGGAATTCATTTACAAATAAAAAAAAGAAGCTTCCTGACAATGAGGATAGACAGTGAATAGGGAACCGAGATAAGGGATAAAATCTCCTTTACTCACTGACTCTGCCCTTGGAATACACTGCGGGTGTTTCTACACACTGTCCATCTCTAAAAGCTGGTGCCCTCAGAGAACAAAATGAAGGTCTCTACCATTTAATTCTTATATTTTAAATATCTCAGCCAGTTGTTACCCTTAGCTTGTTGGTTAGATTCAATTTTCCACATATTTTGTATCTTTACTCTCAGTATGAGGCTTCCAAGAACTCTGGGATATGAGAGAGTCTGGGGTGCCTGAAAGTGTTTCATGCATGAATTTGGAAGCTGTTTTTATATCTCATCCCTGCTTGCTAAATCACTTAAGTCGTGTCAGACTCTTTGCGACCCTATGGACTGTAGTCTGCCAGACTCCTCTCCTCTGTCCATGGGATTCTCCAGGCAAGAATACTGTGGTGGGTTGCCCTCCTCCATGGGAACTTTCCGACCCAGGGATAGAACCCTTGTCTCTTATGTCTCCTGCATTGGCAGGTGAGATTTTTACCGCTAGTGTCACCTGGGAAGCTTGAGCCTGAGTTTCTGTCACTCATAAAAGGAGGATTAAAATACTTGCTCTGCCTATTCTACAGAACATTTGCAAGGATTAAATAAGATCCTTGCAAGCGTATAAAATATTCTATTATTTTATATATAGTGTATATAAAATGAACTTTAAACATTTAAAAATATTTGCACATCTTTTTTTATATGAATGTAGCTATAAAAGAGCAAAGTTCTGAAGCTGAGTCTTGAATATCATGGTTCACTGACCAGGCGAACCTGCATTTTTGTTTCCTCGTCTGTAAAATGGGTATAGTACTGCCTCACAGTGTTGTTGATAGAACGTGATAAGATATAATGAAGGTGAAAGCACTATGAAGAATGAAATAACAGAAAGATATGATTACATACAACGTGTTTACTGTGGGCCTCAATTATACTGGTTGGATCCTGGAGATGTGCCAGGAACAGAAAATTAGTCAAAGCCTGCCATTTAATTTGGGGAGAACAAACATTTCAACAGACCCGGGGTTCCAACAAAACAAATGTCTATCCAAGCAATAGTTTCTGGGACTCCACTGAGGTGGTGCTGTCCAGCTCATGCTCCCACACAACTAGAAGACCAGGTTGAGTGTCCACGCCTCCAGGATTAATCCTCCAGAAGATAAAACTCCAACCCCCAAATGCAACTCCTCCAGAGCTCAGGTGAGGACATTTGGGAGATAAGTTGTCAATGGGCTGACATTTCTTACCCCTTATCTGAGCAATAGCTAAAATCACGGAATAAACCTTCCTTTCATTTTGGAAAAACTTGGACTTAAAAGAAAATGTCCATGAGTCAGAAGTAGGGTCACATAACCAAAGCCGAATACAAAAGTGTGGTAAGGGAGGACACTTAAGAACAGTGTCCATAGGCCTGAGCCCAGGAGGTATAGAGTGCTCTAAGAAGGACCTGTAAGGAAGCATGGGAAGGTAGATGGGAGGATGGACTTGTAAGAACACAGGAATGCTGAGACCAAATAAGGTGAGAGATAACCTTTAAAGGGGGAGGAGAGAGAAAAAAGGTTTCAACAAACTAAGAGAAAAAGAAAAAAAAAGGTATAATTCAACAATGAGAGCAACATTTCCCAACATGAGTTCCTGAACATTAATTTAGTGAAATGATATTATTTATGAAGGATATAGAAAAGAAAAGAAGAACTCTAGTCAAATAAGTTTCAGAATTGCTGGGCTGTGTAATCAATTAATGAAGTTTCTTTATCGAGGGACTTCCCAGAGAATTTAATGCTGCTGCTAAGTCGCTTCAGTCGTGTCCGACTCTGTGCGATCCCACAGATGGAAGCCAACCAGGCTCCTCATCCTTGGGATTCTCCAGGCAAGAGTACTGGAGTGGGTTGCCATTTCCTTCTCCAATGCATGGAAGTGAAAAGTGAAAGTGAAGTTGCTCAGCCGTGTTCGACTCTTAGCGACCCCATGGACTGCAGCCTACCAGGCTCCCCTGCCCATGGGATTTTCCAGGCAAGAGTACTGGAGTGGGGTGCCATGGCCTTCTCTGGAATTTAATGCTAATGTGCACTGAATGTCTCTAAGAAGATATAGCAAGTGTATTTCCCAAACTTATTTGACCACAGTATTTTTATTTTTTTCCTATAAAACATCTTGCAGAAATAGAACCTCATACAACAGTTTGGCTTAAGAAACGTTGGTTTAGAAGATCCAAAAGAGAATATGATTCCAGACCAAAGGAGTCTTTGGAATATTAGAGATTTTGTCATTCTGTTAACTCATTTATGTATTCATTCCAGAAATATTTCTCACCATGTACTCTGCACTATGCCCTAACTCAGGCCCTGGGAACACAGTGGTAAACAAGGCAGATGAGGTCCTTGCTCCCATGGAAGGTCTATTACTGAGGATGGAGAGGAGAGTTAAAAACATAAACAAGTAAATATATGAACAAGACTGTGGTAAACTGGATAGTGGACCCTAAGGAAATCCACATCTTAACCCCTGGAACCTGTGAATGTTACCTTATATGGCAAAAGAGGGGTTCGGGAATGACAGACAGGAGACAGTGATGTGACGATAGAAGCAGGGGGAGAAAAGGCTATGAGATGCAGAGACTCAAACCAAGGATGCAAGCAGCCTCTGGAAAAGGCAAGGAATGGATTCTCTGCCAGAGCCTCTACAATGAACCAGCCCTGCCAACATTCCATAGACTCATTTAAGACTTCTGACCTCCCAAACTGTAAGAGAACAGATGTACTCACAGTCCCCGACTTACAATGGTTCTACTTAACAATTTTTTGATTTTCTGATGGCACAAAAGTGATATGAATTTAGTAGAAACTTTACTTTGCATCTTGAATTTTGATCTTTTCCTGAGCTAGTCTTTCATTAAACTCCCCAAGAGAGAAAATCTGTGGTCTGGTTCTTTACAGTCTTCCCTCTTTTTTTCACTGGACAGCCTAAAGATTGGCTGCCTGTCTACAAGTCAAGTGCTCATCCCTGATCCAATCAGCTATGGCTGGAGTAGCTGGGTTACTTGGCCACTGATGCAGGAGGAAACGCCCAGGATCGCAGCAGAGAGAAATGGGGGTCAGGCCTACCTGTTTCCTCCTGAAGAAGCTCTGGGTGGAGCTGGAACTTAGCACAAAAACTCATTTCAGTAAATCCAAATTCCTGGAGAAGAAAGCTGTTTGCCCGATCTCTTTCCTCAACAGTGTCTTAGTGCTATTCTTAAACAAAGAAATCTATATAAAAATAATGAAATTAAAATGTGTACAAGTCTCTTTATCATTTGAGTAATTCAAGGAGCCACTCTCGCAAGATGATACAAAAGGATTTCTTCACATTAGTGTCTGACCCAAAAGGTTTTCTTAGAAGCCACCTGCATCTCTTGAGCTCCCAGATACATGGAAGGATATAACCTGAGTGTGCAGAAAGTGGATGTAAGGGTGGCTTAAGAAAGCTGTTTGCCCGATCTCTTTCCTCAACAGTGTCTTAGTGCTATTCTTAAACAAAGAAATCTATATAAAAATAATGAAATTAAAATGTGTACAAGTCTCTTTATCATTTGAGTAATTCAAGGAGCCACTCTCGCAAGATGATACAAAAGGATTTCTTCACATTAGTGTCTGACCCAAAAGGTTTTCTTAGAAGCCACCTGCATCTCTTGAGCTCCCAGATACATGGAAGGATATAACCTGAGTGTGCAGAAAGTGGATGTAAGGGTGGCTGGTCCAGATGACTCTAGGTTGTGATCCTGGCTGAAAGGAACAGAGAACAAGAAGGAACCAGAGGTCAAGAAAAAATTATAGAGTCCAGCTCCTCTTTCTTCACCAAATTCCAGACATGAACACAGGTGGGTGTGTCCATGGGATCAGGGAGACCAGGCTCTTTTCCACTGTCATCCCCTCAGCAGATGGAGCCCATGCGGTCACTGTGGGGATAGGAGGGAAGTTCCCAGGGGTTCCTGAATACCATTGAAGATGAAAAGGTAGACAGACTCATTCATTTTAGGGACCCCAAGTATGAGGCTCCTTTTACAGTTTATCTCTTTTAATGCTACAATAGACTGGAGTAGTAGGGAGATCTTTATTAGTCCATTTCACTGATGTGGAAACAGAGGGTTGCAGAGGTGAATAAGCACGATGTTCGGAGACCTCTGACCTCTCTGCGGAGCATCATTCCCACCTGGGCACCTCTCAGAGGATTAGGATTCCAATCCCCTCCTCCTTTCTGCCAGCTCCCTTTTCTCCCACCATCCACACAGCTTTCCTTGAGCAGACTTTCTGGATCTAATAGTCACTGCTGTACAGCAGAGAACTAGATGCTGTACAGCAGAGAACTAGAGACAACAATATCCTAGAACACTGACAAGATCTGGCTTGGGACACAGATGGCCACTGGGCACAGCTTGGGAAGGAGAAGGAAGAAGGAGCCCAGGTTCCGTCACTTATAAGCAGAGTGCCCTCATGAGAGTCGCTTCACCTTCAAACCTCTGGACCCTTGACTGCAAAATATTTCCAGCCAGCCTGTCATGTTACAGAGCTAAGGTAAGGAGTAATACCCAGACAGTTTGTGAACATGCATCACAAACAATAAAGATTTACTGTAGCCAGAAGGAAGGTTGCTTGACCAGACTAGAGTATCTTCCCCAGGAAGCTGAATTCTGTCATCTTCTCATTCACTGTCTCAGGAGGCACCTTGCTCTCTCTCTTCCAATTCCGGATATAATCAGCACTACTGGATGGTAGAGGCCTTTGTCTGAGCTTCTTTACATCCTCATTAGCTCAGTGACTTAACTGAATGAATGTTTGTGTAGTGTTTTATAGTTTATACATATTTTTATGTAAACCATATCACTTATTTCTCATAGAAAAACCCAGTGTTGATCATAATCCTTTCTACTGAGTACTAACTATGGGCTAAGCACTACCATTGCAATTTTTTGTGCATCCTCGTTTACTCATCACACAGCTCTATGAGGCAAATGTATTATTATTATCTCGTTATTCTAGATGGGAAAGTTGGAGCACAGAGAGGTTGAGGAAATTGCTGAAGGTCACACAGTAAGTGACAGAACTGGATGTACTCCCAGGGTGGCTGGCTCCAAAGACCATGCCGTTTATAACATGTTAAACTTGTTAACATGTTGCAACATGCTAAACTTGTAGAATATATTTCATTTTCTATTTACATATGCCATGTCATTCAACTATCACAACAGTCCTACAAAGCAGATAATCCCACTAGACTGGAAAGGTACAGTAAAGTGATTTTTATGAATCCTCACAGTAGCAGAGTGGGACTCATACGAGGTCTTCTAACTTGTCTGGTTCTCTTCTCTCTCTCATAATAAAGGTAAAAACAAGTTCTTTTCAAGGTGCTCTGGAGATAATTGAGATAACAAAGGGCAAGTGGTTTGATTTTCTTTGGAAAGACGGTTCTTGAGAAACTTAACATTTGATTATTGTTCCTGCATTTTCAGTGAGGAGCAGCAGTGTGGGGGTGATGCCAAATATCAATCAGGCAGCGAACAAATCAGTCATCTTCTGGGTAAGTGCGCACATCAAATTAGCATTTTAGGAATGAGGCAGAGAAGGAGATTTCTAATAAGTCTCTTTCCAAAACATACAGCAGCTCTCAGAGACATTTCTAACTTCTAACATTCATAGGATTTTCATGAGAAAAGTAGTAATCCTAAAACTCTCCTAGGCAAATGGTGTTTTCTCTTAGAAATTGTAACAATAATAATTCTGAAGAAAGCAGTAAATTTTACTTCCTTATTTTCCAATTTCACATACCCCACAGTGGTCATATGTGGGATGCTGCTGATTTCTAAAGAAAAGGCTTGTTTTAACCAGTGGAATTTTACAAGGGTGGAAACTTACAAAAGATGATTACTCAATGAAATCAATACGCCATCACTCACTATAGATATAAGAAAGCAAGATATGACCTTTCACCTTAAGTAGTTTAAAATGACTTAGAAACAAGAAAGGACATGTGGTAGTAATAGAAGCCTTTTTTTTTTCCCTTGTCAATTCAACTTTTATTTTTCTGCTGAAATTAGGGTAAAAATTTAAAATAATTTTTATAGTGCTCGAATGTTCTACTAATTTTCTCCCGCTTTATTGAGATATAACTGAAATAATGTATTATATAGGTTTAAGGTGCTGAATGTGATGATTGGACTCACATATATACTGAGAAATGATGACCATAATAAGGATAGTTAACACATCCTTCACTTCGCATAATATAATTTTTATGTGTGTAGTGAGAACATTTACATGCATAACATAGTATTGTTAACTATATTCACCCTGCTGAATATTAGATCTCCAGGACTTATTCATCTTATAAGTGGAAGTCTGTACCCTTTGACTGACCTTTCCTGTTTCCCTCTACAACCACCATTCTACTCTGTTTCTTTTTTTTCTCTCTCTGTTTCTATAAGTTTGTTTGATTTTAGATTCCACATATAAGTGAAATTATGTAGTATTTGTTTTCTCTGACTTATTCCACTTAGCACAGTATTGACCATTTTGGAGTATGCAGCTCTGACGCTTACTAATTCTGAAATCTTAAGCAAGGCCATTTCTTTAACCCTTAAGCCTCAGTTACCTTATCTGCAAAATAGGGACAGTAATAATACCAACTGGATCACAGCAACCACTATACATCAGATACTGGTAGAAAGCTGGAGATGCCATATATGAGAAGATAGTCAAGGCCCTTAATCCTATGGAGCTTATGTTATAGAAGTACTTAATAAATTGCTTGTAATTATAATTTTTTAGAATTATAAGATTGAGATTATTAAGATTACTATTATTTACACTTTTTGTTGATTGGAATTTGGTCCTATTTTTCCATACCATTTTTTCCTTAAAGAAGATTTTATTTCCGTAGAAATCGTTTTCTTGCTTAGATAGTAAATTTTTTTAAACTGTTGTTAAAAGTGATGGCGAGATAGCAAAAGAGACACAGATGTATAGAACAGCCTTTTGGACTCTGTGGGAGAGGGAGAGGGTGGGATGATTTGGGAGAGTGGCAGTGTAACATGTATGATATCATAAGTGAAACAAATCGCCAGTCTAGGTTTGATGCAGGATGCAGGATGCTTGGACTGATGCACGGGGATAATGCAGAGAGATGGTGTGGGGCAGGAGGGGGGACGGGGGGTCGGGATTGGGAGTTCATGTACACTCATGGCTGATTCGTGTCAATGTATAGCAAAACGAATACAGTATTGTAAAGCAAAACAAACTGAAAAATAAAAATTAATTAAAAAAAAAAAGTGATGGTGTGAGTAGTCTTATAGATCAAACAAACAAACAAACAAAAAAGGTGAAATTTTCTGTGTAGGCCAGGCCTGAAAATTTCCTGAGGTCAAAGAATCCTGGGGAAGTATAAGGTTCTTCTTAGAACAATCTCTGAAGAAAGCATGCTTATTATTGAGTGCACAGGGAAGGCCTTGAGTAGAAAGGATGCTGGAAGCATCAAGGGGCCCTATGACTGCAGCCTCTGGAGAGACCTGGGTGGGTACACTTAGGAAGCACCGGGCCTAGAGGTGCCCTCAGACATATGTAGTTGAGGAGACCCACCAGGGACACGACATGTGCACGTGCTTGCAGTGGCCCTCTCCAGTTCTCTGCTCTGAGAGGGACCCTCAAAGAGGTAGACTGACTACTCACCTGTGCAGCTTGGCAGAGACCCACCCATCTCACAGCTTCTCTCTGGGGCCCAGGCAGACTTCTCTGCTTCTAAGGCATCTGGACGGTTTCATCTGGATGCTCCTACATGGCTCCAGAACCTTCTTCCTTAAGTGTGCACATCACCTCAGCCCAGTCTTTACTATTAGAATCAAAGCTTTGAAACATAGGACACAAGGATAAAGACTTGACTCCCAATTCACCTCTGCATTTATTTATTAACAGATATTCCTAATTAATCTTTTTGATAAATGAGTAAACATTCTCACAGTTCTTAAAGTTTCTTAAAATGGATAAACATTCTTAGAACTTCAGAATAATACAATTTTAGAGATTTAAGAATATTGGAGCCATTTAGTCCAACCTCCTTTGTTCAGAGCAGAGGGAAACAGGGTTTGGAGAAGGGACGGGACACTTCCGAGGACCTGTGGCTATATCTGGCAAATCTGGGACCATGACCAGGTCCTCTGACTCCCAGTCTAGTGCTCCTTCCACCTCTTGATCAATTTACAACCTGAAGCAGGAAATTTGACTATCCTTCTAATCTCCTCCCAACTTGTGCAGCTACAAAAATAGATACAATCTGGAAGCCCAGCCATGCCAAATATTGTGGCAGACTTCCCAGCCTCACTCTCCTCCTCCCCCAGCTGATGAGAAGTGGAAGCTCCATAACACTCTTGCTAGAAAAGTGAAAATTATTTCTCTTTTATTCCTTCTTAAATCTAAATTCCATTGCCCAACCAAGTTCAAAGGCCACTTAGGATTCACTATTCAGAGAGGAGGGACCAGAGAGATCATCAGATAAACACAGTCCTCTGTTTTAGATTCTATAAATTTAAAATACAGGAAAACAATTGTGAACAGTTATATTTTAAAAAGACCCAGACTAATAATGAAGAACCCGAGGTCTTCAAGGGAAATCTGTGTGGCTACATGAGTTCTTTCTCCAAAGATGAAAGGCTAAAAAGAAGTTGAACTTATTAAAAGATTAATTTCAAATGGTGGCTGGATCCTAAGAGAGAAGCAACCTGGATACAAAAGACAAGAGCGTTTGAACATAATGTAAGCTGAACTTGAGGAACTGTTTTCCTTCGTGCTGACACTTGGCAGCATAATGGAAAAGAGTGGATGGGAGATATAGGCACAAGGACACTCACTGCAGCATTATTTGTAAGAGAAAGAAATTGGAAACAATCTAAATCTTCTTGCACAGGAGACTGGGTGGAATAAATTGTGGTGCATCCATACTGAGGAATATCATGCAGCTGTTTAAAAACAGAAGATTAAGCTACATATTCTATTGTAACATAGAATGGTGTCCAACATATATTAAGATACTACATAGCAAAAAAATATAATAAGTCATGGTATTATATATGATTCCATTTGATTTAACAGGAAATGTATATAATTGTATATGTGCAGAAAATTTCCAGGAGAATATTCAAGAAAATTTTTGCTGGGAAACACTAATAGGAAGAGAAGGAGAATGAGAGGCTTTTATTTGTCATCTTTCATTCTTTGGATATGAAAGTTTTACCACGACAATAGATTCCTGCTAGTATCTTTTCAAGAAACCACAAAAATCTAGTATTTTTTAAAGACCACAAAAATCTTCTGGAATTGACTTTTTCTCATAAATTTTAATTTATTAACAACTCTCCCACAACATAAAAATTAATGAATATAAGAGAAATATCCAAGAGCTCTTCATCAATATCTCTTTTTCTTCCTTCCTGAAGACTTCAGCCCTTGGACAAAATCTATCCTCCTCATCCTTGCCATCTCACCCTGTGTAACTCTGAAAGCTAACACCATGTAAAAGTCCTCAATCACATGCTTTTTTGGCCTCTTCCACACACCCCAGATTCATTCCATATCAGCCACCAGCCTTGTTGTGATACCTAGAGCTAGAATGTGGAACTTCCTTTCTCTGGTCAGGACCCAGAAAGCTATGATCACAAAGAATTGGCACGGGTGCTCTAGCAGGTCATCATTATTTTCTTTTTTGGTGAAAATACAGGATCAGGGAGTTTCCTTAGTGGACACTGGTGAGCTGCAGCAAGGCATTTGCCCAATTATCTGCAACATACTTTTGGACCATTCTGAATAGAGTGGATTGAAGGGGACAGGGCTATAGATTTAACAAAATGTCCATAACACGTAGGTTTCTAATGATGACAACCTCTATGGCAGCACCTAATAGTCTACAAAAGAGCCTACATTTGAATCTTTTCTTTCTTTTGTTGGCAAGGAAGAGTATTTCATTTATTTTTTTGGCCACATCAAGCAGCACATGGGATCTTAGTTCCCTGACCAGGGATCGAACCTGTGCCCACTGCATTGGAGGTGCAGAGTGTTAACCACTGGATTGCCAGGGAAGTCTTGAGGAAGGATTTAAAAAAAAATTTTTTTTTAAATAATTTGCAGGGAGGTCATGCAATGGCACCCCACTCCATTAGTCTTGCCTGGAAAATCCATGGACAGAGGAGCCTGGGAGGCTGCAGTACATGGGGTTGCTACTAGTCGGACACGACTGAGCGACTTCACTTTCACTTTTCACTTTTATGCATTGGAGAAGGAAATGGCAACCCACTCCAGTGTTCTTGCCTGGAGAATCCCAGGGACCGGGGAGCCTGGTTGGGCTGCTGTCTATGGGGTTGCACAGAGTCGGACACGACTGAAGCGACTTAGCAGCAGCATGTTTTTCTAGCTTAACCTGTTAATCAATGATTCAGAAGACCAGAAAGGCATGTTTTCAATATATACTAGTTTTTCATGTATCACACTAATTCTTCTTTCTCTCTCATTTTGTGAAAGTATTCTAACTTCTGAACTGGAAAGGTATGAATTGGATCGTTTCTTTCCTATGCTAACAACTTGCCTGTCTCCATATCTACATACTGTGTGATTCTATTTATTCTGGAAATACTCTGGTAAAGGTAAAACTATAGAAAGAGAGAATAAGGGTTAAGGTGGTGGTGGATACTATGCATTTTAAAACCCTTAGAACTATACACAACAAAAGTACAATTTTTACTGTCTGAAAGTTTTAAAATAAATTTTAAAACCTTTGCTTTTTCATTTTGAGATACCAATGTCCATAGTAATATTAGTAAATAATGATAATAATAATAGTACATATAAAAATGAACGCTAGATTCTCACTTCAACAGCATGTCATTGAAAGGTAAAATTCCTCTGGCTTCTTCAGTGTTGGAGTTGAAATATCTGATTGGAAATATGCATCATGTCATCTTCTGCTCCCTACTTACCAGTTTCATCCCAAACACTTTTTTTTCCCTCTCACTTCACAGTCCCACGCCTAAATATACCAGGTTGTTTCTTGCTCCCATCAGCCTTCAAAACCCAGCTCAGCCATCAGCTTCTTAGGATAGTCTTCCCTAATTCCTGATACAAATCATGGTTATTTATCTATGACCACCCCTATGATATTGGGCTATAAATGTGTATCAATGTACCACTCACCCCCTTAGCATCCATTAAACTGAGCTCCCGGAGGGTAGATATCACGTGTTATTTGCTTTCTGAATCCCTGGAACCCAGCACAGTGCTGGGAACATAATCCAATGCTCAAAAAATATTTGAAGATAATTAAATAATTTTAAACAACTCATTTTTTTCTGACTAGGCAAACTAAATTACTAATTATGTGTTTGAGGAAGAGGGCATTTCTCCAAAAAAAAAAAAAAATTCCCTAACAATATAATCATTTTCCCTTTTCCAACATTTTGTTACTACTTGGGAACAATCTCACGTATTAAGAGGAGACAGTTATCAGTAATCCATTTTATAGCATGTTTTGCAATATACAGTCCCATATTTCATTTAATAAATTTCCTTCTCATTTGCAAGTACTGGTGTAAATAAGCTTGCTGCACCTTTATGCAGTAATTCCTAATTACTGCAGTCCCTTTTACTTAAGAGGACAAGTGCTTTTGACTTCAGCTGGGACTTATCCCACACCCGAAAGCAAAGGGAGAGACAGACTCTTGAAGGGACTGGGGTACATTCATTGTTGCAAGAATCTCAGATTAGTGTTTATGGTAAAACCCATGTGCCCTGCTCAAATACTAACGGATCTGAAGGGACTAGAGGGAGGGATTTCCCATCCTTGTATTCTGTATTCATCAGGCTGATCTCATTCCCTGGCTCCGGTAACAGGATAGGTCAAAGACATCTGGCTGTTCCAGGCTGGGATTTTGGCAACGGCTGGAATGAACCTTTGCCTCCAATGAGACTGCAGCAGGCTGGGTCTGCAAAGAGAGCTGCCAACCTTGTTGTCACACTTGCCCGAGTCAAGACCAGACAAGAGTCTGCCTGGAGCTAGGGATACAGGCAGATTGCTAGAAGTCTGGATAGGGTTTGAATAATGGCAAGGCCAAGGCTGAGGGCATGGGAACATGGCTTGGGGGCCCTGGCAACACCACTCATGAACACACTATCTGAAAAGAAGAGTGGCCTCTGTTACCTCTCTCATCCTCAATTTCCCTGTCAAAGCGGAGGATTAGAACCAGTGATTTCTAAGGCTCCCTTCTTGACCCTTGGCATAGGCAAAATGGCTTGCTCACAGAGTAGGTCAGGCAGGACCAGAGGGCAAGGTGGCTCAGAATTCATGGTGATCCAGACTTCATGCTGAGTTAGAAGACACAAGGTAAAAACAGCCCCCAGGGATTCTTGGATGGCTCCAGAAGCTCCCTGCTCCAATAAGCCTCTGGGAAGCGGGCTCCTGAACTGAACAGGTTTCCCAGGCCAGCTAGCAAACTGTCTGCTCAGAGGATACATATTTGCCCAAGGAAAGGCCTTTGGTCAGAGGCCCTTGGAGCTGCATATGAGCAATGCACTAAAGAATCCCAGGGGCAAGACAGATACTTCTCAGTCTGGTTGCCCGCTCCATGCTGGCCCCAGGCTTAGCACTCTCTCTTCACTTCCTTTTAAACACCAGCCCCTCCTCCCCTACCTCCAGTGTATACTTTGTTAGGAAGCAGCATGCATGGGGGAAAGACAGCAACTTTAGAATCTCAAACCCTGGATTTGAGTCTCAGCCCTGACTGTTGTGCATTTATGTGACGGTGAGTAGATTATTTTCCCTGCGTATACCTCAATGTTCTTCATCTGTAAAATGGAAATTATGTCACCCATCTCCATAGATGTCCCCATGACTCAGATCACTAAATAGCTGTGCTCTGTAGACAGAAACACCTGATAGACCTAAGCCATTAGCCATGTCAAATTATTTTGGGAAATCGTTGGGGTCTAAATGATGCATAAATAAAACCAGAGCTGGAGAGAAATCCTCTCTAGGCTCTGTGCAGACTCGCTGTCTCCTAAACAGTCATCTGGCCATTCCCCTAATCCTCCCCTCCAGCCTGCAGGGCTTGGCTGTGGGGCCAGCCAGCCACTAACAGGACTGCTTGCTGCTCAGACCAGACAGTCCCCAGGGCTGCAGGCTTGTGCCTGTCAGCCTATCAGCTGGCACACTGACAGACAGGGAATCTGGCCAACAAGTGTCTAAACAAGATGTACCAAGTCTTAAACCTGTCGATTCAGTGCAGTGAATCTAAAGGGGTCACAGGCAGCACTATTAATAAATGCCAGAGGTCTGGTGGGCTACAAAACTTGGAACTTGAAGGCCGTGGGGTGTTATGGAAAGGTGGAGGATCTGGGGGAGAAGCGTGCCAGCATTCCTTGTGCAGAAGACAATCCGTTGAAAATGCATGAACTTTGAGGCCCAAAACACTGGAAGACCAAGCGCTGCTCCGCTATTTATTGACTATATAGCCTTAGCCACAGCACTTCTCTGAGCCTTGATTTTCTCATTGTACAATGGGTATTACAATAATAATACCATCCCAGTAGATAATATTTACCAAAGACATATTATGTGTCAGACACTGTTGTTTCATGTGCTCCGTGGGTGTTACACATGCAACCTACTTCTCAGGATTCTTCTGAAGAACTGGCTAAAGTACCCAATGAGCTAATGGACACTTGACAAAGATGAGCTTCCTCTCTGTACCCCTCATCCTCATGTCTCACAAAACCTTACTGCTCGGGAATTCCCTGGTGGTCCAGTGGTTAGGACTCAGTGCTTTCACTCCCAGGCCCAGTTTTAATCCCTGGTCAGGGAACTAAGATCCCATGTGCTGCACAGCGTGACCAAATTAAAGCAAAACAAAAACCCCCAACAAACAAACAAACAAAACCTACTACTCTGGTGCAGCAATTTCTTTATTCTTTGCAAATCTGGCTTCACCACTTAGCAGCTGTGTAGCTCATGCAGTTACTTAACTACTCTGAGCCTCACTTTTTTTTTTTAATAAGGTAAAACAATGAGTGATGACCTCATACAGTTGTGGGAATGAAATGAGATGGAGACAAAGTGCTTAACGCAATGGCAGCACATAGTAAATCCTCAATGAATATTCGTTGCTTTAATGGTTATTTATCACCCCTCATATTTGTGTCATTTTTTCACTTTATGAAGCACTTCCACATCTGTTAACTCTTTGGATTTATACTCTGTGAGGCAGACAGGGAAAGATTATTATTCCTATTCAGCAAAGAAATGGAGGCTCAGAATTGTGGAGTGACTTACTTGAGGTCACATGCTGAATAAGAAGCGGAGACAAAACTGAAACCCAGATCTTCTTCCTCTAAGCTCAGTGCTTTGTCCCCACTAAGAAAAGTGCCAAAGCCAACCTGCAAGCTGGTCCTTTGGCCTGAAAAGGAACCCCATATGTGCAGCCAGAGGTGGTTGGTGGTGGGTGAACGTCACAGCCCCGAGTGAGTCCAAAGTCTCCATGGCTGTTCTAAATGGAGGCCCTTCCCAGGCACCAAGAAGCCCTTGGGGGATGATCCCTGGCAGGGACATGGCTCTCAGCAGAAATAATTCCTGCAGAGCTTACAAGTCTTCTGACATTTCAAGGTCCCACAGAAATTGAATGCAACGTTATATGCATAAGTACGCTGGGTATTTTCCTGGGTAGATGGTTCAATGCTTTTATCAGATTCTCAGAAGCATCCCTGACCCACAGAAGGGAAAGAACAGTTGTTACAAGCTGAAGCTTTGACTTTCACCCCTGAATAGCCCTCTTCCAAGTCCTGTTCCCTGGGGGTGGCCTCTGTGAACCATGGCCATGACCTAAAGAAACAGCCACTAGCCTCTGCTTGCTTTGCCTGGGATGGCCTTTATTTTCTTCTTGTCTAGATTTACCAAATTTACTTTAGTGAGTAGACAGTACCTTTATAGTCACTCTGAAACAACCAAGTTTTTTTTTTAAATCTTAAGTCCATTATTTAACCCAAGAAACAAGAGTTAACATAAACAGGGTTTACCACTTTGTCTGAGCAAACACAATTTAGATGTGCTGTTTCTAATGAAAACCAAAACAGAGCAAATAATTAAGTTAAGAACAACAGCATCAATTTAGTAGTTTACCAATTAGCAATTCACTCCAACATGTTTTGAGTAAACGCTGAGCTCACAGAACACCATGCTTAGTGCTTCTGGTTTAATTGGCTTCTCTGCAATACTTAGCATGACTGGCCTCTGTCATCACCATCCCACCTTCCCTTGGTCTTGGTGATGCACACTTCTCTGACTACCTATGGGCTCCTTGTGCACGTTTTTGGGTAGGTTCTTCTTCCTCTGCTCTCTCCTTAGTTATTAGCTCTGCCCATACATTTTTGTTTTCTGGCTGGCTGTCTCCCTGATGATTTCATTGGCTTCCACAACTTTGTTTACCATTTCTATCCTGATGATTCCCAAATCTGTAACCTTGGTTATTCTATCAATACTAATTTTGCTTACTTGGATGAGGACAGCAGCCTTCTAATAGGTGTCTTGCCTCCATTCTTGCCTGCTTTGATCTATTCACGCAGCAGAGTGATTTTCCCAAAATGCAAACTAGATCATGGCGTAGGCAGAGAGGTGGAGGTCATAGACAGAGGAGCTCGTAAGACATTCTCAGGTGTTTGCAACTTACCCTGAAGGCACTGGTGAGCCACTGAAGAACTGTGGACAGAGTTACTATGATCTAGTTTGCATTTTGGGAAAATCACTCTGGCCTTTGGCCAAATGTATTTCTTTTTTGACCTGATTGTGGAGGCCATTTTGTGGTGATTAAAAAATATATGTTTATTCTTCTTCCCACTTAGCTCTTTACCCACTGGTTATGCAGAAATGTAGAGGGTATAGAGGGGCAAGACACCTATTAAAAAGAGTTTAGAATGAAACAAATTCAAGGAGAACAGAAGACTTCTCTTTTCATCTCTTTATTGTATGTTATGCTCTGGGTGCATGCCTTCCTCAGCATAAACACACCATCAACATGCCTAGCTCAGCGTTCTTACTCACAGGCTCCTCTGTTCCTTGAATTCTCTCTCCCAGTCTCCATACCCAATGGTTCTCCAGGAAGCCTTCTTGATCTTGCTGGCTGTCTCTGGATACATGTACCTCAGAACTCCTAGTTCATGGGCTATGTACATGTACCACCTCTTTTGCACTTCCCATACATAACTTAGGTTTTGATAAAATTTTTCATGTAACTCAGTGCTAAAGAATCCACCTGCTAATGCAGGAGATGAAGTTTGGTCCTGGATCAAGAAGATCCCCTGGAGGAGGAAATGACAACCCACTCCAGTGTTCTTGTCTGGAAAATCCTATGGATAGAGGAGCCTGGCAGGCTACAGTCCAAGGGGTCGCAAAGAGTCAGACATGACTGAGCATACATGCTTATACATGATAAAATTTTTCATATGAATCTGCTATTTCTCCAAACAAGGCTTTCCTATGTCTCCAAATGAGGCAAGGACTATGTCTGATTCATCTCCATTTCTTTAGTGACTTTTGTTCACTAAGCACTCAGGAAATTTTGGCTGAATCAATAAGATCATCCAAGATCCAACCCTTGAGGGCAGCTTTACTCTGGGATTTGAATCAAGGTTTCTTTCGCCGCTAACCCAGAGCTACCAGCTATTATCCATAGATCATCTAAACAAAGTCACCCTTCTAGACATTCCCATTGGATGGCATCACCCATTCACTGGACACAAGTCTGAACAAACTCTGGGAGATGGTGAAGGACAGGGAAGCCTAGCATGCTGCAGTCCATGGGGTTGCAAAGAGTCAGACACGACTGAGCAACTAAACGACAATAAGAAAAAAGAGTGTGGAACTGATGGGGAGGAGTCCCGGGTGCAACTCTAATCTCATTCATCACTGATTCAATGAGTCATGTCATCTCTTGCAAAAATAGTTTGTTTGGTTTTTTCCCAACTGCAAAATAGTTGTTGTTGCACTTCACAGGTTGTAAGGATTAGAGGAAGTAGTATACCCAAAGGAGCTTTGAAGACATGTTAAAACAAAAAGTGGTAACTTTGTGCTTGTGTGAATATAACCCTTTTCCTTCTCTATTTACAGGCACCATTATTTTTCTATTCTCTTTCCATCCATGTCTGACCTTTCCATAACAGTGCTATTCACCGTAGTGCAAGATGCTCTTGCCTACAGCAAACAGCAGTCTTTAAGTTCAAATTTTATAACTGTAAATGGAGTCATTCAAAAATACCAGGGTCAGGACCATGGCTGGCATCTACAAGGAGAGTCAGAGGAGTGATACAAATCAAATAACCTCTCTTATTATAGAGAGTCAATATGCCCTGGAGGGATTCATCTTAGCAAATGAAATTTGCTAAGGTGGTAACAGTAAAAGGGGATGTGCAAATGGAATTGGTGAAAATTATACTGAGTATCCTGTGTAAAGACCCAGTGTTTATCTCCTTTTTTTCACAATGCTACCAGCACACCAGTATCCTGCATTTTCTTATCTATGGCCAAGTGAGTAAGGCCTGGTCATATAAATACAGTATAGATCCTTCATCTTTCCACCATTTGATATGTAGAATTTATATAATGTATTTATCTTATCTCTTGATTCTAGATATGGGAGAGCTCATATATGTGTCTGAGAGACATATCCTTGGTGCCAAGATGTCAGGAGGACCAGATCTATGTGGAACTTTCCTGGGGCTCTTGTATAATGCAGTGTGCCCAGAGTCCAGAAGAAAACATTATTGGGTGAGACCTTGAAAGACAAACACCTCTGAAATGAGGGCAAAGGTCACAGTGACAGCTTGTTATCCCCATCTCTCCTACAATTACCATGTGTCATGGGTGGAGTGGCATTAAACCTAGAAGGAAACAGGAAATTTTTCTACAGGCTATGACTTCTCTGCTCTCCTGCCATGCCTCCTTCTTAACCACGGTCTGTCAAGTCAACCTTGAACAGCCAAGGGCCTTCTACCTTAGAGTCCTTGCAACTCCTTCCCTACATTTTAACCCAGTAGCGCACTTATAGATGATCCTTTCCTGGTCGGTTCCTTTCAGACTGTTAACTTCTTAGGATTAGCTACCCCATGGACTGACTATACAGTTCACGGAATTCTCCAGGCCAGAATACTGGAGGGGTAGCCTTTCCCTTCTCCAGGGGATCTTCCCAACCCAGGGATCGAACCCAGCTCTCCCACATTGCAGGTCCTTACCAGCTGAGCTACAAGGGAAGCCCGAATTAGCTACAGATGTTAGATTTGACTTCTCTATCAAATAATGCACTGCAGGCCTAAGGCAAGGAGGCACCAGGTTCCTGGGACACTGCCCTTGTTACGACTTCTGAGTATCCAGGTCCCTGATTTCTGAAAGGGAAAACTGGACACACTGTACACATATCCTCTGCAATATGCTGATAATCCTGTGAGATTCTCCCATCAGATGAGAGCTCAGTCTGATACTTTAGAATAATATACTTTCTTTGTCACTGAATCAGAAGTGTAGTTGAGAAGAGCCTGGAGTTGAGCTTGGCTGTAGGCTCAGCACAGGTGAACAGTGGCATGGCTGCTTAGCAAGTCTACAGCAACGTAGGCAGCCTTGGCAACTGAGAAGGGGCCAAATTAATGGGGGGGAAGTGGGCAGCCCCATTCTAGCCTGTGCTAGTCAGTCCACAGATGCATTACCATACTCCCCATTACAAGTCCCTTCATAGAAGACAAATAACCTGAGTCCACAGTGGGAAGAGGAGCAGGATGGATAAACAGTGGGGCATAGAACAGATCTGAAGAAACTGGGAATCTTAGTTTACAGGGAAGAGGGCATGTGAGGCCCTTTAAGAGCCGCCTCCAAATATCTGAAAGGTTGTCATTTGGAAATAAGATCAACCAAGATCTATGTGAAAACTAAAACCAATGGCTGAAGACAAGCTGATTTTCACTCAATGTTAAGTGCTCCTTTCCTAACAAACAGAGCTGGCTATCAGTGGAAAAGACTGTCTCGTGAAGGAAGGCGGCCTCTGCCAGTGGGTGTTCAAGCAGAGATTCGTTAACAAGCTGTTAAAAGCATGATGGTCTGTGAGATTCCAACTTGTGCAACCCAAAGCTAATGGCATCCAATGGCCATCTCAATTCCACAGAGTTTTGATGCCGAGAGAGAGTATAGAACCTAGTTCCAAAAAGCAGCCTTTCCTGCCACCTCCTTCTCTGTTCCCAGCACGCTAATTTTCTCTCCTTCGGTGCTGGTAGGAAGCAGGTCTCCATGAGAGGTGGTAAGTGAGACAAGGCTCTGCCCAGCCCTCTCAGCATGACTGGCAATTAGCTGGACTCAGCCTTCCAGGACTCACAAGCTCACAGCAGGTCATGATATTCCACTGGTGCTTATTTAGAACCCAAGGAAGGAGGCAGCCACAGGTAGCAGGGGCTTAATTCTGAACCCATGCTAACCAAACATTAACATTTGCATTTAAAAACAGGAGCAGGAAAAAGAGCAATGAAAACTCTACTCAATTAAAGCTGTTTGCAAATGCAAATATGCCTGACACAGAAGAGAAAGGGACTCCTGAGTGGCCACCCCTCTCTGTTGACATCTGTGACCAGACAGAAAAGGGGAGTGTATACATACGCCGGAGGAAGAAGAAACTGGAGTGGGTGGAGGAGTGAAAGATGAGGAGGGACAGAAAGATAATTTTGTTCTATACCACGAAACCTATAATTTCATTCTGACATGAAAATTAGCTCTGTAGCTAATTAGCTTTCTAATATCATTTGCTGCCATAGAAAGGATAAAAGTTTATGAATTTATGAACCTACCTGAAAAAGAAAAAAGGGCTGCAAGTTTGCAAGAGGGGATTAGCTGATTCAAATCACAGGGGCCATTTTAGGGGATTAGGCCTATCATTGCCTTTGTGCCGGGAAGAGCCTCTAGGAGCAGGCTTCATGTTGTGTCTGCACACCATCACCCTCAGTGGCTGGACTGGCTTCTCTGAGGAACCCTCCAGTATTTGGAAAACCCTGATGCTAAAGGTCTCCTTGTACAGTGGAAGACTCTGTGCTCTGCAGCACCCCACCAATGGTCCTAATTGTGCCCTCTTGAGCCTCTGAGCACACTTGCCCTCCTGCTGCCCAGGACCGGCCTACTGTGACTTGAAGTAATTTATGAATCAGGCCATGAGTCCATCTGGCAGCTGGCCTGCTTACCCTATCAAACATCTTCCCTTCACCTCTTTCAACTGTTCTAGACTACTTGGCCTTCCCTACCAAGATCACTGTGATCCAATTAGATGTAGAGCCTTCTAGAACTCCCAGAACTCAACCTGGCCTTGAGAAATATCTCTCCTATTTTTATTTTCTTAAAATATAATTATTGTGTGTCAGCAAGATGGCAGACTATGAAGTTCTAACTCTCATGACTCCCATAGAAACACTGATACTAACAACCACTCATGGATGAGAGTAGCTTTATTAAAGTCTAAGAGTATACCAGAGGTTTCAGCACCTGAGTGGAGTATAAAATCCAAGAATGGTGCATTGCGTGTCAGAAGAGCCATTTTCCTTTATCTATGCCAACCCTTCCCCAAAGTGGCACAGTTCAGGGCCAAGAGAGACTCCCATGGCCCATGGTTTTTCCCACAAGGGAAAGTGAAAGTGAAGTGAACATCCAGCTTCCCCAGGCTTGCAGGGCACTGCCCAAGATGCCCACTTCTATCTCATCCCACCCAGAATACTGAGAGGATGGGCTCAGCTGACTCACCTGGGAAAAGCTAGAAGCAGAGAAATGGGGTGAGGGCTCAGAGCAACCAGCATGCATATCTCAGCAACCACCCACATATCCTACTAACTAGCTTGCAGTCTTTAATAAGAGCCCTAGAATAGATCAACAAAACTATTGTTGGTTTTGTGAAAAGAAAAAATTGACAAACCTTTAGTTAGACTAAGAAAAAAGACTCAAATAATTAAAATTATAAGTGAAAGATGAAACAGTAAACTGATTCCACGGAAATACAAAGGATCATGAGACTACTATGAACAATTATACATTAACCAATTGGGTAACCTAGAAGAAATAGGTAAATTCCTAGACACATGAAGAGAGTGTGATTAGTAATACCAGGATCAAATCATAGAGAAATAGAAAATCTAAACAGGCCAATAACAAGCAAGGAGGTTAAATCAGTAATAAAAAACCTCCCAAATAAGAAAAGTCCGACAACTTCACTGATGAATTCTACCAAACATTTAAGGAATTAATGCCAATCTTTCTCAAAATCTTCCAAAAATTTGAAGAGAAGGGAACAATTCCAAACTCATCTTACAATGCCAGCATTATACTAAAGTCAGACGAAAAACTTTACAAGAAAGGAAAATTACAGGCAATATCCCTAGTGAACACTGATGCAAAAATCCTCAAGGAGATACTAGCCCACCCTTTCAACAACACATCAAATGGACCAAACACCATGATCAAGACGGGTTTATCCCTAAAGTAAAGATCACTTCATCATATGCAAATCAATTTGTGGTTTTCACTCTCTCTGCCCTCTGATGGGATGGAGAAGCATAGGAGGCTTATGGAAGCTTCCTGATGAGATTGACTGACTGAGGAGGAACCTGGGTTTTGTTCATGGGCGGGGCTATGCTAAGTAAATCTTTAATCCAATTTTCTATGTATGAGTGGAGCTGTGTTCCCTCCTTGCTATTTATCTGGGGCCAAACTATGGTGGCATATTGAGCAAATTTGGAAAATAGCAGTGGCCACAGGACTGGAAAAGGTCAGTTTTCATTCCAATCCCTAAGAAAGGCAATGCCAAAGAATGCTCAAACTACCACACAATTGCACTCATCTCACACCAACCTAGACAGCATATTAAAAAGCAAAGACATTACTTTTGCTAACAAAGGTTCATCTAGTCAAGGTTATGGTTTTTCCAGTAGTCATGTATGGATGTTAGAGTTGGACAATAAAGAAAGCTGAGCGCGAAAGAATCGATGCTTTTGAACTGTGGTGTTGGAGAAGACTCTTGAGAGTCCCTTGGACAGCAAGGAGATCCAACCCGTCCATCCTAAATGAAATCAGAGTTGAATATTCATTGGGAGGACAGATGTTGAAACTCTAATACTCTGGTCATCTGATGCGAAGAGCTGACTCATTTGAAAAGACCCTGATGCTGGGAAAGATTGAAGGCGGGAGGAGAAGGGGACTGCAGAGGATGAGATGGTTGGATGGCATCACTGACTCAATGGGCATGAATTTGAGTAAACTCCAGGAGTTGGTGATGGACAGGGAGGCCTGGTGTGCTGTAGTCCATGGGATCACAAAGAATCAGACATGACTGAACTGAACTGATGCAAATCAATAAATATAATATACCATATTAACCAAATGAAAGATTAAAACCATATACTCATCTCAATAGATGTAGAAAAAGCATTTGAAAAAATTCAATATCTTTTCATAATAAAAACTCTCAATAACTTAGGTACAGAAGGAATGTACTTCAACACAGTAAAAGCCATATATGACAAGACCACAGCTAACATCAGACTCAATGGTGAAAAGCTGAAAGTTTTTCTTCTAAGATCAGGAGCAAGATGAGGATGTGCATTCTTGCCACTTCTATTCAACCTAGTCCTGGAAGTCCTAGACAAAGCAATTAGGCAAGAAAAAGACATAAAAGTCATCCAGATCAGAAAGGAAGAAGTAAAACTGTCTGTGTTTGCAGATGACATGATACTATACATAGAAAATCCTAAAGAATTCACCAAAAAACTGTTAGGATTAATAAATGAATTCAGTAAAGTTGCAGGATTCAAAATCAGTTGTAAATCATAAAAACCAGTTGTATTTCTTCTATATATTAACAACAAATTATCCAAAAATGAAATTAAGCAAACAAACCTATGTACAATAGCACCCCACCCCCCAAAATACCTAGGAATAAAGTTATCCAAGGAGGTGAAAAATCTATACACTGAAAACTATAAAACATTGATGAAAGATACAGCAATCCCACTTCTGGTTATATATCCAGAGGAAAGAAATAAATATCTTGAGACATCTGCACTCCCAAGTTCATTACAGCATAATTCATAGTAGCCAAGATATGGAAACAACCCAAGTATTCTTTGACAGATGAATGGATAAAGAAAGTGTGGTACATATATATTGCATATATAATATATAATGTGATTACAGATATATATATATATGATATTATTCAGACAGAGAAAAGACCAAAATCCTGCCACCTGTGTCAACATGGATGAGTCTAGATGACATTATACTAAGTGAAATAGACCAGACACAGAAAGACAAATGCTGTATGATCTCATTTACATGTAGAATCTAAAAAAGTCAAATTCATAGAAACAGGGAGTATAACAGTAGTTGCCAAAGGCTGGAAGCTGGGGAAAATGGAAGGTGTTGGTCAAAGGATATAAATTTTCAGTTAGAAGATGGATAAATTCTGGGGCTCTAACATACAGAATGGTGTTTATACTTAACAATATTGTATTGTACACCTGAAATTTTCTAAGCAAGTAAATATTAAGTGCTCTCACTAGAATAAAAAGGAAAAAGGTAACTAAAGTAGGTGATGGATATGTTAAGGAGCTTGATGTGGTAATCATTTCACAATGTATATATATACCAAATAACATAATTTAAAAATAAACAAAGCTTGAACAGACATTTTTCCAAAGAAGACATACAAATCACCACCAGGTTCATAAAAAGATGCTCAACAACACTAACCATAGATTGGAAATGAAAACCACAGTGAGATGAGATCAGTTCAGTTCAGTTCAGTCGCTCAGTCGTGTCCGACTCTTTGCGACCCCATGAATCACAGCATGCCAGGCCTCCCTGTCCATCACCAACTCCCGGAGTTCACTCAGACTCACATCCATCGAGTCCGTGATGCCATCCAGCCATCTCATCCTCGGTCGTCCCCTTCTCCTCCTGCCCCCAGTCCCTCCCAGCATCAGGGTATTTTCCAATGAGTCAACTCTTCGCATGAGGTGGCCAAAGTACTGGAGCTTCAGTTTTAGCATCATTCCTTCCACAGAAATCCCAGGGTTGATCTCCTTCAGAATGGACTGGTTGGATCTCCTTGCAGTCCAAGGGACTCTCAAGAGTCTTCTCCAACACCACAGTTCAAAAGCATCAATTCTTCGGCACTCAGCCTTCTTCACAGTCCAACTCTCACATCCATACATGACCACAGGAAAAACCATAGCCTTGACTAGACGGACCTTAGTCAGCAAAGTAATGTCTCTGCTTTTGAATATACTATCTAAGTTGGTCATAACTTTTCTTCCAAGGAGTAAACGTTTTTTAATTTCATGGCTGCAGTCTCCATCTGCAGTGATTTTTGAGCCCCCCAAAATAAAGTCTGACACTGTTTCCACTGTTTCCCCATCTATTTCCCATGAAGTGATGGGCCAGATGCCATGATCTTCATTTTCCGAATGTTGAGCTTTAAGCCAACTTTTTCACTCTCCTCTTTCACTTTCAACAAGAGGCTTTTTAGCTCCTCTTCACTTTCTGCCATAAGGGGGGTGTCATCTGCATATCTGAGGTTATTGATATTTCTTCCGGCAATCTAGCCCACACCTATTAGAATGACTTCTTTTAAAAAAAGATAAATGCTAGCAGGGATATGGAGAAAAGAGAATCCTGGTACACTATTGGTGTGAATGTAAATTGGTATACCATGATAGAAAACAGAGTGGAGTTTTGTCAAAAAATTAACAAATAGGACTACCAAATGATCTAATAATTTTACTTTTGGGTATTTACCCAAAAGAATCGAAATCAAGATCTTAGGGAAATACCTGCACTTCCACATTCATTGCAGCATTATTTATAGTAGCCAAGATATGGAAATAACAGTGTCTATTGATGAATGAATATGTAAAGAAAATGTGATGTATATATAATATGATGTAAAGAGTTGTGTCTGACTCTTTGTAACCCCATGGACTGTGGCCCGCCAAGCTTCTCTGTCCATGGGATTCTCCAGGCAAGAATATTGCTGAGGAAGATTCTCCAAGGAATCTTCCTAACCCAGGGTTTGAACCCATGTCTCCTATGTCTCTTGCAGTGCCACCCAGGAAGCCCTCATATTATATTTGATACACACACACACACACACACACACACAAAACGGAATAATATTCAGTCTTTAAAAAGAAGGAAATCCAGCCATTTACAAAACCATGGATAGATCTGGAGCACATTATCCTAAGTGAAATAAGCCAGACACAGGAAGACAAATACTGTGTGACATCACATATTTGTGGAACCTTATTTTAGAAGCAGAGTAGAATGGTGGTTGCCAGGAGCTGGGAAGAGAAGGAAATGAAGACATGACAGTTAAAGGGTGCAAAGTTTCAGTTATACAAGTAAATCTGGAGATTTACTGTACAGCATTGTGACTTAGTTAACAATATTCTTTTGTTACTTAAAATTTGCTAAGGAGGTAGATCTTATATTGGGCTTCCCTGGTGGCTCAGTCAATAAAGAATCCAACTGCAATGCAGGAGACCTGGGTTTGATCCTGGGGTTTGGAAGATCCCCTGGAGGAGGGCATGGCAACCCACTGCTGCATTCTTGCCTGGAGAATCTCCATGGACAGAGGAGCCTGGCAGGCTGCAATCCATGGGGTCACGAAGAGTCAGACATGACTGAGCAACTAAGCACAGCACAACACAGATCTTATATTAAGTATTCTTACCATAAAATAATAACAATAATTAAAACGGAGTGGGAGGAAACTTTAGGAGAGGATGGATATGTTTTCAGCCTTGATGGTTTCCTGGGTAGAGCTTTTTACATGTCAATCAAACCTCAATAAAGTGTTTTTTGTATGTATATCATTTTAGTCACGTTTACTGAGCACATATTCTGGGCCATTTCATTTAACTTTTGCAGGAACCCTAGGAGTTAGATGTTCAATTATTATTTCCACTTAACAGTTGAGAACACTGAGTCTCAGAGATGCTAACTTACTTGCCAAAGGTTACAGACCTGGTAAATTCTATAGCCAGGATTTTGAATCCCAGACTGTCATTTATTACTAGTATCACTACCTTATATATGCAGGACCTTTCACAGCTCATTGATTATGGCTGTTATTACTCTCTGAATTCTCTCAGTCCCCCAGTGTGTGTGAAGAATGTGAGCCTCATAGAGATAGAGTGCTTGCCCCCAACCACAGATGGTAATCAGTGGTTCTGGAGTTGGAACCCAGACTTTCTGTTCATGCTCTCTTTACCACAGCATGCTGACACACCTGCTAAATATTTTGCCCTAAAACTGTTTTATTATGACTTCTATAAACACAACCAAAAACATTAACAAGTGATATTAGCTCAGAGAAATATTGAATGAATGACTGTATTTAAACATTTTTTAGACCCTTTTCCATGGGCCCCTAAACATGGTATAATTCGATTCCAAGGCTTTCTACACAGAGATAGAATCAGCTCCTGGTCACATATAAACACCAAGCTCTGGGTCCAAATGATTTCAGTCTAAGACTCCTGGGGATAAGAATCCTTCAAAGCAGGCCATGAAGCTATAGAACCCTGCCCAGCTCCCCACTCATACAAAGCATTTTCCTGCCCTCCCTCCTTCCTGTTCCTCTCCCATTTAGAGGCTGGTTTTGCCCCATGACTACAACTCCCAGCCTGACACCCAACCTAAGTTCTCCTGGGCTGGGGCCTGTTAACAATTCCTTTTTAGCCTCCCAACCAGATCTGGACACTGTACAATATGCTCCCTATAATCTGTCCCTACTCCTTCCCATATTTCTTGATACCTATAGTTTGTAGTGAACTCAAGCCCATACAAGACACTTTAAAGAATAATGTTATCCATTTATTTGATAAAGTCCACAATACATAGAACCCCCAATGAGTAAAAGTGGACCCTTAGTAACAGACATTAAAGCTGTTACAAAAAATATCATCAGAGAGCACCAGGCTGAGGGGTGGGATCTTGGGGGTGTGTGGGAGAGAGGCTTAAGAGGGAGGGAATATATGTATACTTATGGCTGATTCATGTTGTTGTACTGCAGAAACCAACACAACATTGTAAAGCAACTATCCTCCAATTAAAAGTAAATGTAAAAAAAATAATAAAATATCTATATCAAATGATCACTCTCCTTCCAACAATCATGAATTAAGTTTCTTAAATGATTATATTCACTAGTTGTAACAAATTTATTTTGGAAGGTCTTAAAGAACAAATCTAAAGATTAATCATGTAATGCTCCCTGATACTGAAATTGCTAAACTTCTCACAGAATATGGAAAGCAAATTTACTTTTGAAACATCTTCTTTCAGTTTATGGGTCCTTGGGGACTGATTGTGAGTGTTACGTGGCTACTTCTATAAAAAGGTTAGTTAGTTAGTTAGTTAAGTTTCTCAGTCGTGTCCGACTCTGTGCAACCCCGTGGACTGTAGCCCACCAGGCTTCTCCGTCCATGGGATTCTCCGGCAAGAGTACTGGAGTGGATTGCCATTTCCTTCTCCAGGGGATCTTCCTGACCCAGGGATCGAACACAGGTCTCCCGCATTAGAGGCAGACGCTTTAACCTCTGAGCCACCAGGGAAGCCTGCCCAAAAAAGGTTTGTGATATCCAATAATAGTACTCTTAAAGAATAATTAGCATCTTTAGAACAGGATTCATGAATATTATTCATCGCAGCTCATGGAATCCAACGAAGGCACAGTCAAGGAAATGATACTTGGTTGATATCCAAAAATAGCCAGAGTTGGCAGTCTGGTTTGCAGCCTCAGTAGTCCAAGCAAGGAGTAGAATAGGACACAAGGAGGCATGGGAGTAAATACTTCCCATCTGCATGTCTTTGAGTGTGTGCATGACTTGTGTCCAAGTCTTCTGTGACACCATGGACTATAGCCCGCCAGGCTCCTCTGTCCATGGGATTTCCCAGGCAAGAATACTGGAGTGGGTTGACATTTCCTCCTCCAGAGATCTTCCTGACCCAGGGATCGAACTCCTGTCTCTTCCGTCTCCTGCACTGACAGGTGGCTTCTTTACCACTGTACCACCTGGGAAGCCTAAATACTTCCCACAGCATTCCAAAGATGTGACCCCTAAATTCAATTTTTCATTCCCAATAATGTCCCTTAGAAAACGTGTAGCTTAATTATAATGAGTGCATCCAGTTTTGATGCCTTTATGTCTTATCTAAGAATACTCCCCACTTTCTGTCTTATGTGATATCTATTACACAGTTGAGCTTCACTCTTTTTTCAATCTTTCAAAACTTGTGGGGAGGCTCTACTTTCCTCACAAATGAACAAGAGTCCCTGATCTCCAGACAGCCTCTCCTTTTACCTCCTTGCTCTGTTAAACCTGCCACTCCCTTCCTTAGTCCCTCCAAAGTGGGTTCCACCTGAAGTAGACTTACTATCCTATTCTTTACATGAGTCCTCCACTCCTTTCTCCACATATTTCCCTCCCACCTCTTCATTTCCTCTATGGACCATATTGCAGCTGACACACCTAAGTCCATTCTGGCACGCTGTCCTCAGGAAGAATTCCTTTCATCCTGCTGTTTCCTTACTGAATCTGGTAGTCTTAATTATTTTGTTTGTTTCATCTCATTCTTTACACTTCACACAATTCCTCCTGACAAGTATCATCTTGGGTTCTCCCATCAATCACTATTTTTTTTTTAACAGCTGTGAAATGTATGTTTTTTGTTACTTCTGACCCATTCATTGTACAACTAATCCAGCACAAATTACCGGAAAATTTTTACATTATTTATTCAGGACTGTGGTTTCTCAACAACTTTGAACTTGGGGTCTTCAAATGTGAAGTTAGAGAAAGTGTTCATGTCTGCTTTACCATATATTTGGTCAAGCTTAAAAAGCTCCCTGTCCAGTTCTTGCTGATACTCTGAGTCAGCATCAACAGGTCCTCCAGACGTCTGGCACCTAGTTCTATATTCTCTGATCTTGTCCATGAAGAATTACCGTACAGGACCAAGCTCCTTATTAGAGGCCACTGCTGCAACGCCTATGTTCCTCCTCAGAGAGACTGAGACTGCAGATTGAACGACAGTGGACCTGAAAAGCCTCTGAAGAAGCATGGTGATCCTTTTCCTTGCATTCAATCCCAAGCTGCCAGAGCTGCCACTGCTGCCACCCTGGTCCCATCAATCACTTTAGAAAGATAATGGAAAGGAGGGTGGAATGGGAAGGATGGCTTTTGAAAACTTGAATGCAAATGGCATTGCTAACAAGCTGTGCTACCTACGGAAAATTACGTAGCATCTCTGAGCCTCTATGGGCTTCCCTGGTGGCTCAGACGGTAAAGAATCTGCCTGCAGTGTGGGAACCCGGGTTTGATCCCTGGGTCAGGAAGTTCCCCTGGAGAAGGGAATGGCAACCCACTCCAGTATTCTTGCCTGGAGAATTCCGTGGAGAGAGGAGCCTGGCAGGCTTCAGTCCATGGGGTTGAAAAGAGTCAGACACGACTGCATGACTAACTGAGCCTCTATTTGCTGAGAGGTTTGTAGAAGAGAGATTATTACCCCCATTAACCAAGGCTGGAATACAATGATCATGAAATGATGAAAGGGAAGGAGTTCCATTAACTACAAAGAACTGTCCAGAAGTAAACTGGTATTCTCCTAGCAACATCTCTGTAGCTGTTAGCAGCTGTATTCTTCTTCCACCGACAGAATCAATGTTCTCATCTCTTCTCTTGATAACTTACTCCTGAGAGATCTGGCCTAGCAACCTGTTTTAGTTTCACAGAAGGTGAAGCTGGGCCTTCATTAACTGCAGCTGAAAGTCTTAGTGTGCTAGTGGTCCACCACATAATTTCTTAAAATGCCCCATGGCACATCTCATTCCTCCTCAGTGCCTGGAGAAAAGCACCTGGTAAGTGGTTAAATTGAGCCATCCTCACCACCTTGCCAGTTTACACATATCTAGGGCTTCCCTGGTGGCTCAGAGGCTAAAGCGTCTCCCTGCAATGTGGGAGACCTGGGTTCGATCCCTGGGTCGGGAAGGTCCCCTGGAGAAGGAAATAGCAACCCACTCCAGTATTCTTGCCTGGAGAATCCCATGGATGGAGGAGCCTGGTAGGCTGCAGTCCATGGAGTCGCAAAGAGTCGGACACGACTGAGCGACTTCACTCACTCACTCAGAGGCAAAAGAGTAGTGCAGGCTTTGAGACACGATGGGCTTGGGTTTGAGTTCTACCAACAACCCTTACTAGGTGTATGATCCTGGGCAAGTGTCTTAACTCTGCGAGCCTCAGTTCTCTCACGTATAAAATGGAGACTAATATCTCACATAGGCACTCAATAGATAATAATCACTACAATGATGATTATACTATAGAAATGTGAAGAATCTGTTTAAGGAGCATCTAGCTTTACTGCTACTTTTACTGGGATTGTTCGTATTTCCTAATAACTTGTTAATGAAGTCCTCAGGTTTCCAGGAGCCACTGTGCCATTCACAGGCCCAGGGAGGGAAACCTTGGGCAGCATCTGCATAGATGATCTGTTTTTCTCCTGGCTATCTACCAATATAAATCCCATTTCTCATACCATGCTCCATATTGCTAGAAAATGGAAATGATACAACTCCTGGATTAATTCCAAACTGAGCCACTGAGAGATCCCCAGATAAGCCCCTTATTCTCCTGCCTAAATCCTACCCATTTTCCAAGTCTCACACTCTCTGCTTCCCCTAGTGTTCTTGGATAAAACGTCTTATCTCCTCTCCTGATACCTCCTGAAGAGCAAAAACCCTACTACCATCTCACTGGGCAAGTTCAGAGTGGGGCTTAAGGGGAAGAAGAGGTAGAGACGATGGTACCAATGAACTTTAGAGGAAGCAGAAAGATAAATTACTGAAGTCGGGAAAAATGTGAACCCAAGAGTTACTCTATGTTCACACAGGATTTTCAAGATGGGAAAATGCAGTCTAGTGTAAGAAAACAAATGAGAGAAGAGCTATGGGGACTTTTCACCCTGGAAAGATGCAAAATATCTTCACAGGGCTTTCCATATACAACGTTCTATAAGGCTGTGATTAAAATCCATAATGAAAAGCTAGATGTGAACAGAGAATAAACATTATTGTTCAATCAGTGCAGAAATTATCGTCAATTAAGCTAACTGGAGAGTCTCAAAAAAGCAGAGATGTTCAACCTGTGCTAGAGGGCTCTCCTCCTCTGAGCATTTTTAGTGAGTTTAATACTCCTTTTGCCTGCAGTATACCAGGTACTGTAGCTGTTCCCTGCTGGGGCGCCTCAGGAACAAAGCTGAGTTTGATTCCTGCCTGTCTTCCTGGTGCCCAACAGGGAGTGAGACACAGAGTCCTTCCTCTATAACTGGGTGCTGGACCACATTTCCTCACGCCTGAGTGAGCCTCAAGGTCAGGTCTTGAGTTGCAAAATTTTGACTCTAAGTCCAGAACCTTTCTAAGACAATGCAGCCCCCAAACTGAGAGATCTCCATGAATATCTGCTGACAGAGACGTGACCACCTCCTGGCCCCTTCTTCCTTTACCTGTCTAACCCTGGCAGGAATGCTCCTCAACCCTACCTGTGAGCTCAGCCTGGCCCCTAGTTCTGGACACTATCCTGGCCTAAGGTAAAGAGAAGCATGAGGCCTCAGTATAAGCATAACCAACATGGTGACTGAGACAACTCAGATCTAATCTCTTGGAGGGGAGACAAGACCTCCAGTTCTTTTACCATCTAGTCAATGCTGTAACAACAATGGATTTGGAGTGCTAGCACCTTAAGAAATCACCTGTTTTCACTGCTCCTTGTACTAGTACAGACATAACTTTTCATAGCAAAAAGCATAGAAAAATTAGAAGTTTTATTGTGCTTTTTGAACTTCACATTGTAAACTTTTATTTCTGCCTTGCTGTCTAGTCTTTAGTGGTCGAGTGGCTGTATAGTATTTCAGTTTGATATACCACAGTTTAGTTAATCAGCTATTCTGGGACACTTAGTTACTTCTAAATTGAGGCTAAACAATACTATTATGAATGCCTGTTTTCTGAATTTAGAATTACTTTCAAGATTAGATGTTCAGAAATGGAATCAATGATTCAAAGAATAAGAGCTTTCAAAGACTCAGTACAGAGTTTTTTTTTTTTTTTAACAGCCTTAGCTTTATTTTCATTTGGTCATATGTGCTTTAAAAAACATACACATGCTTGTAAAATACCCAAATCTCAGGAAGTAGAAGGGTGTAAAACAAGGGGCTTGAGGTGAAAAGAATATCCTAGGCTTCAGAACAAACAAAGCCATCTCAAAAACTTCTTTGTTCAAAATTCAAAGATATTTTGTTTTAAATGATATCTAGGTTTTTTTTTTTTTTTTTTAAGAACATTTTAGGGACAAAAACTAAGCTTCTTGTGTTGCTTGAGGCAAGGCTTGGCTTCTCTCTTCCTTGAAGACCTTTTGCAAAATACAGAAGCCATAATCTGCTGGCCTCCATGTTCACCGCCCACCCTGCCCTCTGGAGGGCTACAGGGTATCCAGGATGTGTTCAATCTTGCTGACCAGCTCCTGTCGCTTTCCTGAAATGAGCTTTTTATCTCGATGTAGATGACTTTCTTGAGCTTGCCGGCCACCAGCCACTCGGCCTCTACTGCTGACTTCAGGACCAGCTCCTTGACCTGTGCGTCCAGTTTTTGCATTTCGCTCACTTTGTCGCACAGGTTGGAGCCCTCGGTTTTCAGCCTGGACTGCAGCAGTGCCACCTTGCTGGTCAAAGCCTTGTGCTCCGTCTCCAGGCTCTTCTTGCCACTGTTGAGGGTGGACACATCCTGGGACTGTTTGTATCTATTGACTGTCTTGTCAAAGTGATGGTAGAGACGTAGTCTCTTGCTGACCAGGGTCAAGACCTGCTCTGTTATGCAAGCCACCTTCATCCTGGCTTCTGCAGCTGGATCCTTTGTGATGGATAAGTCCAGTCTGACATAGATGATGATGGTGAAGAACAGAATGGAGAAGCCGGCCACCAACAGCAGGGGCTCCTGTAGCATGAGCACCTTGCTGAAGGTGTAGTGCACCACGACGTCCTGAATGTGCTGCTCCACCAGGTTTTTCTTGTGGGCCACGATCACGGGGCGGCCAAACGTGTCTAGGTAGGTACTGTGCAGCTCGTCGGGGGCTCGGCTGATCTCATAGGGACTGTCCACCTGGATGTTCCTGGCCCCTTCAGGGAGGATGATCTTCACAGTCAGAGAGTCTATCACTTGTTTATCAAACACGTGGTCCACAAGCCTCATCTTCAACACATACTGGTTTCCCAAATTATAGAGGTACTCATAGCTTGGGAGGTTGTAGCCAATGATGTAATGAGTCTTCCACCCGCCAAAGAGAGGGAAACGAGGCTTCATTTCCATCTCCACCGAGTCATCCAAAATAAGGAGGTGTGTGGTGTAAATGCTGCCAATCTCATCTCGGTAATAAACATCCTGGGCAGAGGCAGGAAGGATGGTCTTAAAAGAACGGATGGAGGAGATGCCACTATCTATCCATCTGTCATAATCATAACGCGAAAAAGACCCCTTTAGCACAGCCCCCATGTGCTTCAGGTTCACGTTTTCTTCCCAGCAATATTACCCCAGTGTGAGACCTCAATGACTCGGGTCATGCTGGTGACGGTCAGGAAAGGGCTGTTGTTCTCAGAATGTACTTTAAAACTATCCTGACTATAGGCAGGGATGTCGTGAAAAGGGCCGTAATCCAGGAGATTCTCGTGGCGCATGGGGTTGCCCAATTTGGTATAGCTCTCCACGTTTGGGGAGGCGAGCTTCACACGCATGGTTTGCGTCTTGGTCGGGTAGGGAGAGTAGAAATAATGGTTCCCCTCAAACACCACAAACTGTTTCTCAGACTGGGTGATCTGGGTTGGATACGGCTGAATCGCGTGGGTATAAACGGCTTCCACAACGACTGAAACCTCGGCCCCAGGATCAAGAGCAACTGGGAGCTGGACTGTGAAGAATCTCCCCCTTTTACCGTTAATTTTGGTCTCCTGTACTTCCAGACTGGTTTCCTCATCTACTCCCGTCACCTGCACGCCGAGGTGTGCCAGCTGGGCCTCCAACTCGGGCTCCAGCGCTACCAGGAAGGAGGCAGCGCGGGGCGAGGAGTCACTGCCCGCGTGAGCCAGGACCACCTCGGCTGTCACCTTGGCCAGGTGGCTGCTCAGGTCCACCGTGCGCCTCACCTCTTCGTTGACCAGTGGCGGAGCCTCCGCAGAGGTGCTGCCCGGCTCCAGGGCCCAGGCCGCGAACAGCAGCAGCAACGGCAGCAGCTGGACTGCGGGCGCCTCCATAGCCGTGACCTGGTTGAGCCCTGCCTGCGTGTGCGTGCCCTGCGTTCCCCACAGGGCAGCGGCTCATTGGGCCACTCAGTTCCCCAAGATGGCGGCGCCCAGGGCCCCACATTTAGTATTTAATGAGGTAAGTTTTTTTTTCTTTCCAGTAAGTGTCTGCTTTTTTAATTTATTTTTTTAATTGAAGGATAATTGCTCTCAGAATTTTGTGGTTTTGTCATACATTGACAAGAATACTGATTCTTGTTGAGGTATCTGTAATGACTTTACATTACTATAAGCAATATGTAACAACTATTCCAGTTTCAGCACATCACCTCTATCAGACATGATTATCTAACATTTTTGCTAATTTAGAATGAATAGTTCAGTTCAGTTCAGTCGCTCAGTGGTGTCCGACTCTTTGCGACCCCATGAATCGCAGCACGCCAGGCCTCCCTGTCCATCACCAACTCCCGGAGTTCACTCAGACTCGCGTCCATCGAGTCAGTGATGCCATCCAGCCATCTCATCCTCGGTCGTCCCCTTCTCCTCCTGCCCCCAATCCCTCCCAGCATCAGGGTCTTTTCCAATGAGTCAACTCTTCGCATAAGGTGGCCAAAGTATAGTAGTATCTCATTAAAATTTTCTTGTACTTTACTCACTGGTGAGTTGGAAGATTTCCTTTATGCTTGTTACTAACCACATTGCCTCTTGTATATTTTGAAAGCACAAGAATGTTTACTCTAGTGGCCCAGATGTTTGGGTTCCTGCATTTATAAACTGTTCTCCCTTGCTTTGGCTTTATAACCTATTTGCTAATCTCCCTGACACCACTTGATCCATTATTTGTGTACTGTTTAACCAAAGTCTACAAACTTGGGTAGGGATTAAGACAATGTCACTTGCAGTTTGGACTCCAGTATAAATTCCTCTTTTTTTAAAGCTATGTGGCATTAATTGATTCACTTTTTCTCTCAAAGCCTCTTTTCTCACATGTAAAAAGGAGAAACACCACTTATCTGCTTACCCCACAGTGTTATATGAGAACTATAAGCCTTGTAAAAGCAGAGTCAGACAATTTTTTCTGTAAAGGGCCTTACGGTAACTATTTTAGGCTTACAGATCATATGATCTCTGTTACAACTACTCAACTCTGCTATTCTACTATGAAAATAGTGTAGACAATGATAGTCAATTAGTAAGCATGATTGTATTCTAGCAAAAAATTTTTAGAATATCAAAACTTAATTTTATATTTATGTATAAACATATTTATATCTAAATATATATATGTACATAAATTTACATTTAAATAAATTATATAACAAACATTTACAATATAACATAACATTTATGTTATAATTATTTACAAATATTATATAATACATATAATTAAATATGCATATAATTTAATTTTATAAAATTTTCATGTATCACAAAATATTGTTCTTTTTCTTTTCTGCTACTTGCTTTTTTATTTGCTTAAAAATAGTTTCAGGTTGGTAACAATTTTACTACTCTCCCTGTTTGTTTGTTAGTTATTTTATTTCTTTAATTGGAGGCTAATTACTTTACAATACTGTAGTGGTTTTTGCCATACATTGACATGAATCAGCCATAGGTGTACATGTGGCCCCCATCCTAAACTCCTCCCATCTCCCTCCCCATCCCATGCTTCAGGGTTGTCCCAGTGGACCGGCCTGTTTCATGCACCGAACTTGGACTGGTGATCTATTTCACATATGGTAATATACATGTTTCAGTGCTATTCTCTCAAATCATCCCACCCTCACCTTCTCCCACAGAGTCCAAAAGTCTGTTCTTTACATCTGTGCCTCTTTTGCTGTCCCGCGTATAGGGTCATTGTTACCATCTTTCTAAATTCCATATATATGCATTAATATACTGTATTGGTGTTTTTCTTTCTGACTTACTTCACTGTGTATAATAGGCTCCAGTTTCATCCACCTCATTAGAACTGATTCAAATCCGTTCTTTTTTTAATATAAATTTATTTATTTTAATTGGAGGCTAATTACAATATTGTATTGGTTTTGACATACATCAACATGAATCCGCCACGGGTGTACATGTGTTCCCCATCCTGAACCCCTCCTCCCACCTCCTTTCCCATACCATCCCTCTGGGTCATGCCAGTGAACCAGCCCCAGGCATCCTGTATCGAACCTGGACTGGCATGCGTTCTTTTTAATAGCTGATAATATTCCATTGTGTATATGTACCACAGCTTTCTTATCCATTCATATGCCGATGGACATCTAGGTTGCTTCCATGTCCTAGCTATTGTAAACAGTGCTGTGATGAACATTGGGGTACATGTGTCTCTTCCAATTTAGTTTCCTCTGTGTGCATGATATTTTTGCAGCTACTTAAAAGTGTAAATGTAAAAGCATTCTTTGCGCATGCTCTATTACAAAAACAGGCATTAGGCTGGATTTAGCCCATAGCCTATAGTTTGCCAACCTCTGCCCTAAAGCCCTATCTAGTAGCATGAGATCTCATGGGACAGTCAAAGCAAATAGGTACCCAGAATAGGCAACAGTACTGTCACTGATTTTTTGTTGTGAATAATAACAAATAAGGAACAGAGAAAGTGTTGTGACTTGCCCAAAGCCACACGCCCCTCCAGAGGTAGAACTGGGATTTCCAACAGATCTGCCTTTTTCCAAACCCCCAAGCATTGTCTGCTGTAGCAGCTACCTCTCCAGTCAGTGATCTCAGCCCTGGGCCAACTCTTACCTATTCCTGACCTTCCATCCTTCCTTAGCTTGTTCCACATTGCCTCACCCAAATACAGGGATGCCATAGTAGCATCAGCATTTAGGAAAGAAAGAGAAAACCCAGTTCTTTTGGCTCCTACAAAGAGGCCCTTGATTCTCCAACCACAAAGTCATGTATTTACAGGAATCAGGCATCAATATTCCACATTCACAGAGATGGTTATTGGTATACAGACTAGTGTGTGCCTGCCACAGTGTGCACTCACTCACTCGTCAGGCATCTCAGATTATAAATCTTCCCCCTCATGATGTGTGATCACAATCATATCTTTCTTTTTGTCTGCTTTTGAGGAGCTTTTACTCTTGAAGGACAAGGCCAGCAACAATAACAAAATCACCACTGTGGGAAATAGGAAACAGTATTGACAGGTACAAGAATATCCAGTGGAAAGAGGATGCAATTTGGAAAACTTTCACCAGAGTTCAGGTTGATTCTGCCATGAATTATCTGATCCCCCTGAAGCTTAGTTTCTTAGCTGAAAATGAGGATAATGCACTTCGAATGAGAACATACATAGTGTGTGCTTTGTAAACTTTAAAGTGCTATACAAACTTTAGTTAACAGTATTGTTACCGTCTTATACAACTCCAAACACTAACTTGAATCCTGACCTTCTCAACCTGATTTGAAATGTGATGCTCGTTGTCTTCTAGAGAAGCTCCAAAGCCGTGATTTCCTGAATGAATGGAGACTGAATTCATTGTGAATTCTCCTGGTACCAGCACAAATCTGAAGTATATGGGTTTGAAGTGACAAAGGATAGCATGTTATTGCAGGGGCTTGTGGGGCTGGCAGCACAAGTAGAAGAATGAGCCCCATCTTCCCTGGCAGTGGTATCAACAACCTCTGCACGACACCAAGGTGCCTCTTCATGACACCAAGGCTGCCACCTACGCTGAGCATATCACAAAGCTTCCTGCTGCCTCAGCCCTCAGTCTAACCAGGCCCTGAAACCCCAGGGATGTCAGATACACAGCTCACCCCAGCTCTCTGGAGACTTAGATATCTGGACAAGCATTCTTTCCTTAGGTTCTGATCAATGCCTGTTAACCCTGTATCACTTGGTTCATTTTATTCATTTTACGTATGGGGAAATTGAGGCTCATATAGTTAAGGTGGCTTGCTCCAAATTATGTAAGCCCTGTTCTTAGCTACTATTAGGAGACTTTGGTGCAAGTTCCTATTCTGCAACTGACTAGCTATGTGACCTTGATTGACTTATCATTGGTGAAAGGTGATTAATTCTATCATCTATTAAAATTAGCATTTCAATAGCACTTTAGAGTTGATCCACTGTATTCATAATCTAATCCCTACAATAAACATTAAGACAAAGGGTATTGTGGTAATCTGCATTTTGTCTAAAAGGAAAGACAAGCTCAGAGAAATTAAGTGATCTGCAGAATTACACAGCTAATAAATGGCATCTTCTGATTTCAAATAAAATACTTTCTCTACCAATGCGTATGACTCGAATTCCTCAATAATGAAAAGGAATTAAAGCTTGTCTTGAAAAATTTACAGGATATATGTGAAAATATGCTGAAGTAAAAACTACTCAACCATCAGTTCCTAGCATCTTGAAAATGAAGGTTTTATTAGTTATCTATTGCTGGGGAGTAAACCACCTCTAAACATAGCAATTTATAACACTGAACATTTAAGTTCTCATCCAGTTTCAGAGGGTCAGGAATATGGGTGCAGCTTAACTGGGAGACTCTGGCAAAGCTGCATCTCAAGACTTGACTGGTGCTGGAATCCTCTTCAAGGCTGTCTCCTGTGATTGGTGGCTAGAGGCCTCTATTCCCCAACGGTGGGGATGGACAGTGATCTCCATGGGCTGCTTGAGTGTCTTTATGATGTGGCAGCTGGCTTCCCTTGGACCGAATGATCCACAAGAGACAAGAGAGAATATACACAAAATGGAAGCTGCAGTCTCTTTTTAACCTAATTAAGAGTGACATACCACCACTTTTGCAGTATTCTATTCTCTATGTCTGACTTCCCTGGTGGCTCAGAGGTTAAAGCGTCTTCCTCCAGTGCAGGAGACCCAGGTTTGATCCCTGGGTCGGGAAGATCCCCTGGAGAAGGAAATGGCAACCCACTCCAGTATTCTTGCTTGGAGAATCTATGGACTGAGGAGCCTGGTGGGCTCCTGGTGGTGAATCCTTGAGATCCACCCTAGACTCACTAAATCAGGAAATGTGGGGTTGAGGCCAAGGATTTACATTTCCTAATGCCCCACAGGTGACTCTGATGCAGCTGAGTCCAGCATTTGGGAACCACTGGTGCATATTTCCATTCTCTCCTTCTTCACCTCCCATTTACTCTACAACCCACAGCAATGGGTTTCCACTTCACCACTTCACAGAAATTGCTCTTGCTTACATCACCATGAACTCTTGAGAGCCAAGTCCATTAACTCTTCTAGACTTCTCTTACTTTCTTCCTGTGGCATGATGTTACTGGCCTCACTTGCTTCTTAAAATCCCCTCCTCTGGCTTTGAACAACATTCTCTTTTTGTTCTCCTCCTACCTTCACTCTGGTTGCTCCCTTCCAGTGTCCTACTGTTGATCCTCTTCCTATCCCACTGGATAAGTGATCCCATTGCTCAGTATCTGGCTTCAGTCAATCCTCTCACTCTCCAAAGTGTTCTTGGGTGATTTCCTCCATAACCCTGGTTTAAGCAGTCTATATCAATGACTTGAAACCCTGTATACCAGACTTCACTCCCCAGGACTTGGCACACAATACTCAATAGATCCCATGATGTACTCCATTTATTCATGAAGGATATTAATAAATATATCCTTAGTTAGGATCCAGTGGTCCAGAGCTATTTATTAAGCTATTTTTTATTGGATTATAACTAAACAAACAATACAATTTAACTCAAACTACATCATGAACTTCTTGAGGGCAAGAACTAAGTCTTGTTTATTTCTGTGTCCTCACATTATTCAGGACATTTTGAGAATATAACAGAAGAATCAGTTGAAAACTGACTTGTGTCTTGTTTCTCAATACCCACCTCATCAGCAAAGAAATAGAAAAAGTCTATGTTCCTGCCCCAGCAAGTTAACCAGCCTTTTGTTTTACAGAAGTCACCAGGTGAGAGTGACCTTCTCTAAAGACGAGTGCTGAACAATATTTTTGTGTTTTAAATTCTGAGACCGAAAGGGAAGAGGGGATGGAAACAATTTATTGAATGCTTAAGGGAAGAGAAGGATAGGGAAGAAGAAAGGGTAGTACAAATATGACTTTCTTTGCATATGTGTCTATGTGTGTGCATATACATATTATCTCTGCATATGAAGATTATAGTATATGTATATATGTGTACATATATTATTCTATAGCACATATATGAAGATCACATTGTTGTTGTTCAGTCCCTAAGTCATTTCTGACAATTTGTGACCCCATAGACTGCAGCACGCCAGGCTTCCTTGTCCTTCACTATCTCCCAGACTGCTCAAATTCATGTCCATTGAGCTGGTGATGCTATCTAACCATCTCATCCTCTCTTGTCTCTTTCTCTTCCTGCCTTCAATCTTTCCCAGAATCAAAGTCTTCTCCAATGAGTCGGCTCTTCGCATTAGGTGGCCAAAGTATTAGAGCTTCAGCTTTAGTATTAGTCATCCAATGAATATTCAGTATTAATTTTCTTTAGGGTTGACTGGTTTGATCTTGCAGTCCAAGGTGCTCTCATAAGTTTTCTCTAGCACCACAGTTCGAAACCATCAATTCTTCAGTGCTCAGCCTTCTTTATGGTCCGACTCTCACATCCATACATGACTACTGGAAAAACCATAGCTTTGACTATGTGACCTTTGTTGGCAAAGGGATGTTTTTTAATACTCTGTCTAGATTTGTCATAGCTTTCCTTCCAAGGAGCAAGTGTCTTTTAATTTCATGGCTGCAGTCACTGTCTGCAGTGATTTTGGAGCCCAAGAAAATAAAATCTGTCACTGCTTCCATTTTTTCCCCTTCTACTTGCACATGAAGTGATGGGACTGGATGCTATGATCTTAGTTTTTTGAATGTTGAGTTTTAAGCCAGCTTTTTCACTCTTCTCTTTTACCTTCAAAAGGCTCTTTAGTTCCTCTTCACTTTCTGCCACTAGAGTGGTTTCATCTGCATATCTGAGGTTGTTGATTTTTCTCCCAGAAATCTTCATTCAAAATTCAGGCTTAAACTGAAGAAAGTAAGGAAAACCACTAGGTCATTCAGGTATGACCTAAATCAAATCCCTTATCATTATATGGTAGAGATGATGAATAGATTCAAGGGATCAGATCTGGTAGACAGAGTGTCTGAAGAACTATGGAACAGGAGGCAGTGACCAAAACCATCCCAAAGAAAAATAAGTGCAAGAAGGCAAAGTAGTTGTCTGAGGAGGCTTTACAAACAGCTGAGGAAAGAAGAGAAGCAAAAGGCAAGGGAGAAAAGGAAAGATATACCCAACTGAATTCAGAGTTCCAGAGAATAGCAAGGAGAGATAAGAAGGCCTTCTTAATTGAACAGTGTAAAAAGTAGAGGAAAACAATAGCATAAGAAAGACTAGAGATCTCTTCAAGAAAACTGGAGATATCAAGCGAACATTTCATGCAAGGAAGGGCACAATAAAGGACAGAAATGGTAAGGACCTAACAGAAGCAAAGAAAATAAGAAGAGGTGGCAAGAATACACAGAAAAACCATACAAAAAAAGCCTTGTTGTTGTTGTTCAGTCACAGTGGCCACAGGACTGGAAAAGGTCAGTTTTCATTCCAATCCCAAAGAAGGGAAATGCCAAAGACTGTTCAAACTACCACACAATTGCACTCATTTCATATGCCAGCAAAGTGATTGTCAAAATCCTTCAAGCTAGGCTTCAACAGTATGTGAACCAAGAACTTCCAGATGCACCAGCTGGGTGTTAAAGAGGCAGAGAAACTAGAGATCAAATTGCCAACATTCGTTGGTTCATAGAGAAAGCTAGGGAGTTCCAGAAGAACATCTACTTCTGCTTCATTGACTACACTAATATCTTTGACTCTGTGGATCACAACAAACTGTGGAAGATTCCTAAAGAGATGGGAGTACCAGAGAAACCTGAGAAATTGGTATGCAGGTCAAGAAGCAACAGGTAGAACCTTACGTGGGACAACTGACTGGTGCAAAATTGGGAAAGGAGCACATCAAGTCTGTATATTGTCACCCTGTTTATTTAACCTATACGCAGAGTACATCATGTGAAGATCATATCTATAAAACACAATGCTTCACATGATTATTATGTAAAGTAAATGAACTAAATAAAACACTGAGCATGTATTTGGTACATAGTAATGAAGCATTCTGCTCTCTCCAAAATCCTACTTGCTTAAGCAAAGACAAAATTACAAAGCATTTCCATTTGAGTCAGACCTAATTGTTAAGCCTAACATTAGGCCAGAGAGAGAATAACTGCACTCTTGAAATTGTATACATAATTTGTACAAAGATGCATATGTTTTTCTGAGGATAAAAGCCATAATTTTCATGAGATACACAAAGGAGTCCTTGTCTCTAAAAATTTCCAGAATGCCTAGGAATCAAGTACTGGTCAACATTTCAACAATTGTTACCATTCCTACTTATTCTTAAAAATACTACTTTCCCTATCAAGATATGCATCAGTGACTCAAAGATCCTCCTCTAAGGAGACTAGTGGAGTCTTCCTTCATTGATGCCTGTCCTCATGCATTCATTTATGCAATAAGCAATCATTTCTACTGACTCTACATTAAACATTGCTAAGCCCAGAGTACAGAGACACACAGACTGTAAGATCACTCAAAAGACAACTACCTAAACTGTGATGAAGGCTTAAAGTGACCAAAGATTTGAAAAAGAAACATCCCAGCAGCTTAGCAGCAACTGCTTCAAAATCTGCTACTGTCAACAGCAAGAAAAATTGTTCTAAGGAAGGGAGATCACTCAGTAGTAGGGAGCAGAAGTGTAACAGAGAATGTTTTCCCTCTAACTGGGCAGAAGCTAAGGAAAGACAATCTCCCAACACCTCCCCTCGCCCCCACCCCTGCCTCTTTATTTTTAGCTTTATTGAACTGAAAACTTTCCTTTATGTTGTTTTTTTTTTTTTCCTTTAGCTTAGTGTGAATTGTGGGCTCTTGAAATCTTTGAAGTGGGAAAGTCCCTAATCCACAGACACAGCATACAAATTAGGTCTAATCTTGAAAATATCCAATGTCAAGAGTCTTACTAACTTGAGAGGTCCATTCTATATTGAATGGGCCTAGTTATTAGTTGTTTCTTCCTTGTTTTGAGCTGAAATTTGCTCTAATTTTTGCCTCAAAGTCCTAATTCCATCTTCTGGGATAATATGTGTCTTCCGTAGCAATATTTTTAATTAATGGCTTATAAAATAAATTTTGGAATTATATCCAGTATTATAATCAATGCAATTGAATAGGATAGGATAGGCTAATAGAAGAATTATAGAATTAGAAAAAAAATAATTATGTGAGAGAGGTTTTGTTTTCCAAGGTATTTTAATTGTTTATAGATTTATGTAAATGTGTACAAGGTTTGATATTAAATGTCTTTCTTACTATGGGTTGCCACTGAAAAGCTGGGAAAATAACAGTTCTTTAAGACAGCTGTGTCACGGACCTCTATGTCTTCTGTTCTTCAGATTCAGTTCAGTTCAGCTCAGTTCAGTGCGCAGTCGTGTCCGACTCTTTGCGACCCCATGAATCGCAGCACGCCAGGCCTCCCTGTCCATCACCAACTCCCGCAGTTCACTCAGACTCACGTCCATTGAGTCTGTGATGCCATCCAGCCATCTCATCCTCGGTCGTCCCTTTCTCCTCCTGCCCCCAATCCCTCCCAGCATCAGGGTCTTTTCCAATGAGTCAACTCTTCGCATAAGGTGCCCAAAGTACTGGAGCTTCAGTTTTAGCATCATTCCTTCCAAAGAAATCCCAGGGTTGATCTCCTTCAGAATGGACTGGTTGGATCTCCTTGCAGTCCAAGGGACTCTCAAGAGTCTTCTCCAACACCACAGTTCAAAAGCATCAATTCTTCGGCGCTCAGCCTTCTTCACAGTCCAACTCTCACATCCATACATGACCACAGGAAAAACCATAGCCTTGACTAGACGGACCTTAGTCGGCAAAGTAATGTCTCTGCTTTTGAATATACTATCTAGGTTGGTCATAACTTTTCTTCCAAGGAGTAAGCGCCTTTTAATTTCATGGCTTCAGATTCTTCAGATTCTTCAGATTCACTGTCCCAGTATTCTTTAATAGTCCTCATTTGTCTTTGTTTCTAGTCTCTTCCCTACCATGGTCTAGCTTCTCTGACAAGACTCCCTCTTGAATGTTCCGCACAGAACCTCTCAGATAGGACAGGACTGGGAGTCGTGCAGACTATACACTCCTTGGGGCAGGAAGACAGGTGGGAGTTCTCCCTACTACAGTGCTTGCTAAGTTCTCAGATGCCTTCAGCAGTGGAGCACCAAGGTCATTAATCCTATCACCAGAAAGCTTCCAAAAAGATGTTTGTGGGAGATTGAATTCAAAACTATATAATGCACAGCTGCTCTACCAGGTTTCAGAGTAGTGCCAAGAGAGAAAGAAGACCACCATCCTGTGCACTCCAGGCCCACTCACACTTATTTAACTTGCTCAATCTGTGGGCTATGCAGTATCATTTCACCTCACTTTACAATAAGAAAACTAAGCTCAGAGATACAAATAAAAAAACTTGATGTATTTTAGGACTGTCATAAAACTTGCAGTAAATGGTCATCAGACAACCTATAGTGTGCTATACATCACAATGGTGGTAGCTCTCACTTAAATAGCATTTCATTGTTTTCAAGACACTCTCATATCCCTAGTCCAATCGTCCAGGGGTATGTGCAGGGCTCATGATAGAACTTTCTTCCAGATGAGAACATGTGTCCAGGGAGATTATGTTAGTTGTACAAGACTGCACAGCTAGAAGTTGGTACAACTACCTAAAACTCGAGAGCCAACTCTAAATCCAATGCTATTTTCACGGGCCTCTCTGCCTAATGCTGACAGTTTTACTAAGATCTACTGAAGCAAATGCTCTTTATTTTCCCGGGTCTGGAAATTTACAAAGAGATTCTAGGATGCTAATGCTTTATCCGGCTATCCTGTTATGGCCAAGACAGCATGAGCATTTGTGATTCTAGAATAAGATGGATTCTTCCTATAAATGGCCAACAAGTTTGGGCCAAGTTGTAAACATTATTTACATCAATATCAGACAGCAGGTGAATCTGGTCAGGGTGCCAGGGAATATATGAGAAAATCAGGCAGCATTAATCTCTGTAGCATGTGTGAGGAAATAAAGACCCCCTTGACTGATGGTTGGCTCGATATGTCTGAAGAGGATTAAGTTTGGCTGTGACAGAAATGGCTGGGGAGCCAAAGTGAAGAGAACTCGATGAGGTATGGCCTTCAGAGTTTAAACTTCTAATCTCCATGGACCAGAGTGACTTCGTAAGGAATTCAAGAAGAACGCAACTTGCTCAACATATAATAGGATCCTGAAATCCTAAGAATGTTTGCCTGAGGCCAGAAAAAGGAAAGACATGTACTGGTGCCCACTGTGGGGTGAAGTCTCAGGCAGACTGTGGCAGTGCTGCTTTGATAACTCAGTGCTATGGAGGTATTACGGGCTTGATGACATTTGCAGGGGTTGACACCCACCCAAACTCATCTTCTAAACGAGAGCTTAATAGATAGAAGCAGCAGCTAAACATATCCATGCATTCACCCAAACTAACAGACTGGCAAAGTCAAGCCCAGCAATAAATGGAATTTAATCTCTGGTATTTAACCCTAAATACCATCATTGGATTTCTGAGGTGATTCTCTGACCGTGCCCCCCAATCCCTGCTCACAGGTTTTTCTTCTTTTAGGGGTTTGTTTTTTGATAATAAGCTCTACTTGCATTTGCAAAATATAAAAAAGTGAACCTCCAGATGGACTTCTTAAAGTGCAATCCAAACATGAGGGAAACAAGAAATCCAAAAGTCAAAGGCGAGTGGGAGGTTTTCTTCTCCCCCAAATCTCTGGGGAGTCCGATTCATTCAACATGTTCACATTCTAGTTTCATTTCCATTTTCTATAATAAGAGATGAAGATGTAATATGTCAATGTTGATGTATCAGAGAGATGATGAATTCCAGGCTAAAACACAGCGACATCTGCTTGGAAACGAGATGGAAGAAATTAAGATGCTTACCATGATTATTTTCCTCCCGAGCAAATTTATAGTATCTTTGGTCTCAAGGGCAGAAATTCCAGACAGATTAGCTTTTCATCTCCTAGGTAACTCTCTGAACTGCATAGCTATAGAAATTCATTGCTTTAACACTGGGTGTCCTTATTAGGGAAATATCTTAAATTCTGTGCCAACAAAGAAACTCATTGACTACTAAGCAATAGTCCTGAAAATATTTATGACGTGGATTACAAACAGGTGCTCCAAAGAGAACAAAAGCTGGGGTTATTCACCACTTGGACTAACTGGGGAAATTATTTACACCTAGCACAGTACATTTTATGCTTTTAGTACATATTTTTTCTGGGCTATATGTCCTCATATTCTTGGGATGGTAAATTTGCTTAAGTACCAGAGGGAACTGGTGAATGTAAATAGAGCTATATAAATAATAGGTGCTAGAGCACTAGAATTGCCTGTACTATCTATACTCATTCATAAATTATTCAGCTAAAATGTATCCAGTTCTACTACATGCCTGTGTTCAGCACTGGAGATGCAAAGATAAATACAATATGACCACTGACTAGTTCAAAATTTGTTTTATTTATTCCTTTCAAACATCTTAGGAAGCTGTGCAGGCATCAGTTCAGTTCAATTCAGTTCAGTCGCTCAGTCATGTCCGACTCTTTGCGACCCCATGAATCGCAGCACGCCAGGCCTCCCTGTCCATCACCAACTCCCGGAGTTCACTCAGACTCAACGCCCATCGAGTTGGTGATGCCATCCAGCCATCTCATCCTCTGTTGTCCCCTTTTCCTCCTGCCCCTAATCCATCCCAGCATCAGAGTTTTTTCCAATGAGTCAACTTTTTACATGAGGTGGCCAAAGTACTGGAGTTTCAGCTTTAGCATCATTCCTTTCAAAGAACACCCAGGACTAGTCTCCTTTAGAATGGACTGGTTGGATCTCCTTGGAGTCCAAGGGACTCTCAAGAGTCTTCTTCAACACCACAGTTCAAAAGTATCAATTCTTCGGCGCTCAGCTTTCTTCACAATCCAACTCTCACATCCATAAATGACCACTGGAGAAACCATAGCCTTGACTAGGCGGACCTTTGTTGGCAAAGTAATATCTCTGGTTTTGAATATGCTATCTAGGTTGGTCATAACTTTCCTTCCAAGGAGTAAGCGTCTTTTCATTTCATGGCTGCAGTCACCATCTGCAGTGATTTTGGAGCCCCCCAAAATAAAGTCTGACACTGTTTCCACTGTTTCCTCAATTATTTCCCATGAAGTGATGGGACCAGATGCCATGATCTTCGTTTTCTGAATGTTGAGCTTTAAGCCAACTTCTTCACTCTCCTCTTTCACTTTCCTCAAGAGGCTTTTCAGTTCCTCTTCACTTTCTGCTGTAAGAGTGGTGTCATCTGCATATCTGATGTTATTGATATTTCTCCTGGCAATCTTGATTCCACCTTGTGCTTCTTCCAGCCCAGCATTTCTCATGATGTACTCTGCATATAAGTTAAATAAGCAAGGTGTGCAGCATAAGCATATTCCTTTCATAGATGAGGAAGCTGAGGCTGGGGCAGGTCGCATACCAGGAATTACCAAAGTCAAGACTGGTACTCCAACCCTTTTTCAGTTCAGCTGAACCCTTTTTAAGTTCAGCGCTCTACCCACTCCCTTACACACTGGCATGATTAAGATGAGACCCAAAGGGGGTTTGGATGACCCAAGGGCAACCATTCACAGTGTCTGAAGACATCAAAGCTGGCTTTTGACCCAGTATTAACATCCCAATACATTCCAGTTGCACTTTTTTATCCAGATGTTTAGCACCATGTAGATATACCTGTGCTCTCAATCAAGACTAAGCAATACTTTGCAGGAATTACCAAAATGCTCATTGAAAACTATTGTCTTCTAATTGCATTTTGAAATGATCCAGTAGGGTAAAGGGTTTGGACATTTTTGAAGTAGTTTTTCTCTGAATTTAAGCAACAAGAGTTGTAAAATGTTCCCCAAAATATTGCTTGGCATGGAAACCTCTTTCAATGCAAATGAGCCATTGATAAATGGAATTTGTTAAGAGAGACAGGAATTGGGGTGAAACTCATTAGCCACTTGGTTGCCAGGGAAGCGAAACTGCCAGAGGAGACTGGATTGGAGATGAACATGGGGTGGGGTGGGGTGTGGGTGTGTGTGGGCTGAATACACGGGTCACTTGCAGTCAGTAAGGGGCAAATAGGACATTTTTACATCCTTACTAGGTACAACTTATTATTATTATTTTTTTAATACTGGCAGAATCAATATGTGGCTACTCCAAAATATCCGTCGTGAAATGGAAGGAGCACAACAAAATGGAAATGATATGGGAGTCAGAAAAACCTAGATTTGAGGATTCCCTCGTGTGTTAGTTGTGTGACTTTGGGCAATATTTGAATTTCTCTGAGTTTCCATTTCCTCATCTCCAAAATGAAGACAATCAATCCTATCTCATAGGATAAATATGATAAAGGATTTGAAAACACTTATTAAACAGTATATAAATCCAAATTGTCCTTTCTGTTTACAAAAAAATTCAAATTCAGATCCAGTGAATATCTCTCTATGTGCAAATATTATTCTTCACTAATATACTCTGTCTTCCAGCTGCCCCAGCCTTGGTCATACTTGCTCTGGATATTTCCTATGAGAGTACATTCAGAGTGCTTTCTGTGGATACTTCCTAAGGCTTCAGTTCTGTGGTCACAGGCCTGAAAATGTTACATCTCTGATTTGGGAAAGCGAGGCCTGTGATCAGTCTTCCAAGCACAATTATACCAAAGGCCACACACAGACTACGTTCAGATGTCTGATGGCCATCTTGAGTTTGACTCTTGATTTCTAAGCTCTTCAGCTTGTTCCTTCATCAGTTCCTATCATCTCAGTAAATAGCAGCTCTATTCACTCAGTTTGGAGAAGGAAATGGCAATCCACTCCAGTATTCTTGCCTGGAGAATCCCATAGACTGAGGAACCTAGTAGGTTACAGTCCATGGGGTCGCAAAGAGTCGGACACGACTGACCGACTTCACCTCACCTCACCTCATTCACTCAGTTGTTCAGCTCAACTCTTCTGTCTACTCCCCATTAACGTCCAATCTGTCCCTTAGAAGTAGTCACTTGTGTCTTGAAATACATCATGAATACAACCTCTTGTTGTCTCCCCACCAGCACCACCTACTCCAACCCACAAATTTCTCTTGTCTGGAATACTGTCAATCTTCACTGGTCTTTCCACTCTTACCTCTATACAGTCTATTATTATTATAGCAACCAGAACAACGCTTAGAAGATATAACTTAGGCCAATCAAGAGACCTTCAATAGTTTCCTGTCTCATTCAGAATATGGGTGAAATCTTAACCATGGCCTACACGACCCCCTGCTGAGCTGATTTGTCTTCCTACTACCTCTCAACTTCATTTCCTTCTATCTACTCACTTAATCCTGCCACTTTGGTGCTGTAGGCCACCAATTACCCTCTTGCTTGTCATTCCGCTTGCATGGATCATTTTTATACCAGATATTCACATTTCATTTCCCACTTTACCCAAGATTCTGCAACAAACATCATTTCTTCAGAGAAATGATCTCCTGGTCTCCTGATCACTTCTGATATTTGTTATTCTTAGCACTGACATGTTATGTTATGTTATACCATATTATATTATGTAACACCATATTATATTATTGTTTACTGTTTGTTTCTCTACTGGTATATAAGCCCCACAGGGGTAGGCACTTGATCTCTTTCATTTGTTGCCGTATCTCTAGCATTTAGATTAAATCCTCTCACTGTAGATGTTTTCAGTGGCTTTATGACACATCCTTGAACCTACAGGAGACCAGAACTGCCTTTCAGCTGAGAAAACAGTTAATCCAGCTTGGTTGACGGGATAATCAAGGGTTTAGAGAGAACCATGTATCAACCAAAAGGTATTCTGCCTGGAGCTGAGGAATAAGGAGGAGCGATAAAAGAGCACAGAAGTTCCAGCTAACAGGAGTTAAATTACTTGCCCAAAGTTATAGACAGAAGATATTCAATAAAAAACTGAGATCTGAACCAAAGGGATTTAGAACATGCCACTCCAAAATATGCATTTTGGCATACCGATTATTTTGAGCTGAAGGCACATGCCAGAAGGCTTCTCTGACTTTCCCTCTGTGACATGAAAACAGGTTATAAAACTTCCTATAAGCAAGGTGACCTCCCTGCACCAGGAAGAGAACATTCTTATCACCAGGTAAGTTGACACCAAAATGGATCTGTACAAACAAATCTACTAAAAATAATCCTTATATTCCATTAGTTTCCCCAATCTATTTCCTAGTCACTTTTCCATGATCCTCTGCCCCCAGAAACTTAAATGCCTTTTCCTTTGTCTTGTCACTTTTCCACAAATTTATCATTCTTTGTTTAAAAGGGTATGAGTTCTCAGTCCTAAGAGCTTCTTAGCACCTTCAGAGGTCCAACTCACCTACATCTGGGGGCTGCTGCCGAAAGGTTCAATTCAGTTTAAGTGCATTAGGGAGGCACTGCTTCTCCTGTAGCTCAGTCAGTAAGAATCTGTCTGCAATGCAGGAGACCTGGGTTTGATTCCTGGGTTGGGAATATCCCCTGGAGAAGGAAATGGGGAAGGCTTCCATATACATGCAAAAATATTAAATACAATTTGTATGCTCTTCTCCTGTTAACCTATTTCATGACAGTTTAATTCTCAGGTCCAGTCACAGAACCTAAGAGGATAAAGGAGAAATTCATCTCCTATGGAACAATGGTGAAGTCACTCAGTCGTGTCCGACTCTTTGCAACCCCATGGACTGTAACCTATAGGTTTCTCTGTCCATGGGATTCTCCAGGCAAGAATACTGGAGTGGATTGCCATTTCCTTCTCCAGAGGATCTTCCCAACCCAGGGATCGAACCTGGGTCTCCCATATTGGAGGCAGACGCTTTAACCTCTGAGCCACCAGGGAAGTCCCCCTATGGAACAATACTGTAAACAAACCATGGTGGTAGTTCAGTTGCTAAGTCATGTCCAACTCTTGCAACCCCATGGACTGTAGCCTGCCAGGCTCCTCTGTCAATGGGATCCTCCAGGCAAGAATGCTGGAGTGGGTTGCCATTTCCTTCTTCAGGGGATCTTCCTGGCCCAGGAATTGAACCCGGGTCTCCTGCATTGCAGGCAGATTCTTTACTGACTGAGCTACGAGGGAAGCAGTGCTGCCTCCCTAATGCATTTAAATTGAACCGAACCTTTCTGCATAAGCCCCCAGATGAAGGTGAGTTGGACCTCTGAGTTAGTTCCCTGGAGTATGAAAGGACACCATAGAATTTCTAGGCTGATAATCACGGACATTGAGCCAGGGCCTCAATGACCACTCCAGGAACCTCTGGTGGCTTGTACCTCTGACACTCAGGAAGCTGTGAGAGGCATAGCCTCCTCTCAGACCCTAGGAGGGTCTCCCAAATGAAGACTTCAGCCTGTTGGTCCAGCCTGAACTGGTATCATGGAATTCACCCAGAGAAAAGGTGAACTTTAGCTTGATTAATGATTGTGAAACTCATTGGGTTTCGGTTCCTAGGACTGCTTCTTTCCTCTAATTCTCTTGAAATCTCTCAGCTATGGAAGCTGGTCACCAGGAAAATGTTTGTAAATATCCCTCAACGGGGCTGTCCCCTGTGCTGGAGACAATGCCCTGACTCTAGAGTCTTACCAAATCCTCTGAAGTCTGCAGAGGAGATGGGCCAATGTTTGTCCACGTATCTAAGGAAGGAGACATTTTCAAGCAGGTACCACTTGGCCTTGATAAAGGCACTTCTCCCATGTCTCATGAGAGGCTGGTCCAGTCCCTTCTATATCTCCCAAATCCTAGTGTACTCTGAAGTAAATTGTCTTCACCAGCGACAGAACAAGTGAAAATCCTTATCATGACATTTTGATCCCATTCAAATATCAGTTCTTACAATCTCCAAAATTCTCTCACCATGCACAGGCATTACCGATAACCAGTTATTCTTCTCTCCACAGCCTGCTGAGAGAGAAAGCTATTTTACTGAAGATTGTTTCTTTGACATTCACGCTCCAACAAGGATAGTCTCTTCTGGGCCTAATTTGACTTCTTTATGTGCCAAGAGGAAACTTTCCATCTGAAGGGCAGGCATTCAGATAACTGAAGAGCCTTTAGGAGGTACTTTATAATTTCCTTGAATTTCCTAGAATGTTTGGAGAATAATGTGTATTGATTAGCTGTCTCTTTCAAAATGTTTAACATTCTCCTATCTTTTTTTTTTTTTAAGGGAATTAACAGTAAAGAGAGAAAATAAAAAGAATATACCAACTCATTCATCCATGTTTTCTGACTAAAAGGGGTGTGAATTAAAATTCCACGAAATGTAATGGAGTCCATGCAAGGATACTGAAAGCCCAGCAGTTATTCCTGATAAATTTGGAATTGAGGTTGCGAAAATAAGAGAGATGGCAGTGACTCCTTGAGACCATGTCAGAATCTGAATCTGACACCAGGATGGCCAGCATGACTAAACGACGACTTCAGGAGTTGATGGTTGAGATGGGGGACATGTAACCTTCAGCTGCCCAGCACAAGGGAAATGGAGATCTGCTCATGCCACAGACCTAGTACATGTCATTCACCATTCAAGTGTGTGACACTCCTAGGGCAATGTTCTCATAGAGAATTCTGCTTCCAACCAATGAACTGGCACACACACACAAAATTACAGCTATGAACAATGATGTCACATAATAGAAAAACAAGCATATTAGAGGTTTTCTTTTCTTTTTTTTTTTTTTTACTATAGTACCCTATTTGCAGGGCTTCTGAATTTTTGTTTTTCTTTCAGCCTAGGCCTTACATTGTCACCCCAGGGGATTGACATTTTAGCATAGCAAAGGCCACCTACTCATGACACATCAATGAGCCATGGTTGAAGCTTTGCTAGTGGAAAGAACATCAGATTTAAAGATAGGAGACCTGGGCTCTATTCCTGATTGTTGCAAGTAGCTGAGTAACTTTGCACAAGTCACCTAATTTTCTTAGGACTGCTGCTACATCTATAGAATGCAAAACCTGGAAAATTTAAAGGACTAATCTTATGAAGGAGGTATTATCATCTTGTTACAGGTTGAGGAAACTATGGCCATGCAATTAATAAAGAAAATAACCAAGGCAGTGTAAGATTTTTCAGATTATGTTTTCAGTGTCTGTCTACACAATGATTTCCTGAGCTGCTCTTGATCATGAAGGAAGAGGAGTGACCAGGAAGGGATGTTAGCAGAGAGGGGAAAGAATGGCAGTGAAGCTATGCTTGAATACTCAAAACTCAAGTTCACTCATGCGCTCGTCCCTCAGAGATACCCTCTGGCTTCTAATGTGAGGAAAAGACCAGTCCCTAAATCTCTGAGTACCAACACAAGTGGACGTGTGGCACAAGTAGAAACAAAGGCCTGGAGTCCTACTTTAAATGCATTTTACATTTAATGCAGTTAACGCACAGTACATTAAAAGTTTCACATTGAACTTCTTCCACTGAGCCCAGTTTCAAGTGTGAGGTGGCAAAAAATAACAGCTCCTGAAACCATTTTCTCTTTTTTTCAAGGTGTCCTTTGGGAAGTTGGAGTTACAACAAAGGAAGTAAAACAGAATCTTTGCTTTGGTCTTCTTTCCAGCTTTCCTGTCACCCTCGGGCCCACTCTCAGTGCCAGCTATAGCCTCACCTCCTTTCCTCTGATAAGTCTTAGCTGCAGCCTCATCTCTTCAGGGAAGCCTTCCCTGGCTGTCTCTAGAGTCAAGGGACCTCTTCAACCTTCCCCCTGAAAGCACTAGGAATCTGTCCTCCTCAGCATCTCACATGCTTGTCCTTGTTCCATTAAATTTGGGTAATTATTGGCTAAATGTCTGTCTTCCTGAGAGACTCTGAGTTTCCTGAAGACAGTGACTGTGCCTGCTTGTTCACTCCTAAGCCTATAGAGCCAAGGGCAGTGCCCGGCACAAGGCGGTACATGTTGGCTGAGCCACACCCTCATCAGTTTCCCCTTCCTCCCCAAGGTCTGAGTCACTTACCACCAAGAGCTATTTGCAGAGCACACACGACTTCTGGCATGGTGTTGAGTGATGTGGAACCCGGGAACTCATCACTCCCAGAGTGAGCTGGCACTGAGCCAAGAGGCAGCCACCACGGTGGCATCTCAGAAACAATACGGCATCTTGTAGTCAGGACAGCCTGCTTCGAACTTCATTTCCCCCATCTGTAAAACAGGAATATAAACACCTCAGACGCCTACCTCACAGAGTTGTTCTGAGGATCACATGAATAAACAATGAAAGAGGTCTCTGTGTCGTGCAGCATCTCACTGTGAATGTCCGGTTTTTATAAGCGTCATGAGAGGTGGGTGACTTTTCTTAACCCCTACAGCAGAGCTCTCTTGTGGCTCCTTTTAGCACATCCTCCTCTCCAATTTCCTCCCAGGTGTGTGGTCCCAGAGCTCTCATGGCCTAACCCCTTATTTCACAGATGGAGAAACTGCAACCCAGACTGGAGAAGGAACTTGCCTCAAATCTCACATGGAGTCAGAGGCAGAGCCAGGACTAGAACCTGGGCATTTGGTGTCCTCTCCACCCATTCACCCTGGCTGTCTCCTTCCCACGTCTCCTTGAGTCAGTTTCCATACCCCAAGATGGCTCCTTCTGCCCCTTTTGAAGCCATTGCTACCCTCACTACACAGACTACAGATACACAAAGGCGCTGGCTCAATTGTTTGTTAAATATGAGTTTACTTGGACGAATAGTTGTTAGAGGTCCTAAAATATTTTGGCATGGGCCTACTTGGTCCTTAACACCCCTCCCATTTTCAATTCATTATTTTAACGAGGCACCTTACCAGCATCCCCTCTTACTCTCTCCCTATAAAAATGAACACATTTTTCCTCTATAGAAGAGAATTTTAGATTCATTTCATGCTGGGGGAGAGAAGAGTCTAGCAGATCAAAGCCCACATCTGTGGAGCTGATGTCAGAACAGGGAGAGGGACCATAAAGGAGGAAGGGTAAGTGGTGTGACGACTATAGCACCGGCAGTAATAGCACCCATGCACTGTGCTTTCTACAGCAGTGCTGTGCTGAGCCCTAAGCCTGTGTTATATTAGTTCTAACAACAGACAATAAAAGAGTACACTGTGTTGAATAGTATCCCCCAAAATTCATGTCCGCTTGGAATCTCAGAATGTGATCTTATTGGGAAGAAGGACCCTTAAAGACGTAATTAGCTAAGATGAGGTCATTCTGTAAAAGAAGAGAAAACAGAGACCCAGACACACAGGAAGAACCACATATGACTACGGAGGCAGAGCTTGGAGTGATCCATCTACAAGCCAAGGAATGCCAAAGATTTCTGGCACCTACTAGAAGCTGGGAAGAGGCAAGGGAAAATGCTTCCTGAGGGCCCTTGGAGACAGAGTCGGGGCCTGCTAGCACCTTGATTTTGTATTGTTAGCCTGCAGAACTGAGAGAGAATAAATTGCTGTTGTTTTAAGCCATCTAATTTGTGGTAGTTTGTTACAGAAGCCATAGAAAAGGAACAGAGGAAGTATTAAAACTCCCATAACCTAGATAAAGTTAGAAAGTGTTTCAAATCAAGCATCTTTGAACTTGATATAATAACAGAAGGAAGCTGGGGGATTCCTATGATTAGTCTCCATCTTATGGACTAGGCATCTGAGGCTGGAGATGTAAGACAAGATGGTTATGTAAGAGTGAGCACTACAGTTGAGACATCCATTTCAAGTGAGGCCCAGAGAGATGCTCCCCTTGAAACACAAATCCCTCTCCTATTGCCCATCCTCTTCTCCCTCCCTCAAATAGAGGGGAATATCCTGTCCCTCTCCCTGCACCATCTCGGGCAGGGCAGAGCTCAAAAAACCATGAGTTCTCGGGTTCCTCCAGCCCCTCATCCAGGCCTGTTTCTAGGTGTCAGGTGAACTCTTCTTAGATCTAACTTCCTAACTCTGATGTGCAGGGAAGATAATCCAAAAATTCACAGATATTTGGTAAACTAGGAACATAGTCTTGATCTAATAAGACAAAATTGGACTATATTTGAAAAAGTAGAGTGCAGTCAGCTTGTTATTTGGCCTTGAATGTAAAAACACTTCAACTAAAGTGGTTTCTCCTTGTCATTAATTCTCCTAAGGAGAAATTTACCTAAAAGTCAGCTCCCTTAAAGTGTTTTGAAAATTAGATGAGATTAAAATGAGAATGTTAAAATGAAATTAAGCAATTGTTTTAGGGGGCAAGATTTTAGTTAACAGACCTGGAGCCTTGAATGTCAAGTTCTAACTATTCTAGAAGTTATGGAAGAGATCATCAAAGGGCTTGGAGTCAGGAGTGACGTGTGCTCTGGAAAGGCTAACTGAGCAACCACGAGAAGGATGGATTGGAGAAGAGACTGGAAGACCATTTTGTGGAGGTTGTGGTAAAAGTCCAAAGGAGAGAGCTGAGCCCAGGGCTGGGGCCAGAGAGGCCAAGGGGAAGGGCAGATCAAAGATAGATGGCAGATATACAACGGCATTTACTGATGGCTGATTATGGGCAATCAAGTGGGATCAAGCCTGGATTTTAACAGTCAATGGGAGTGAAAGGAGGAGAAGGAGCAAAGGCAGGCAGGAAGGTAAGTCTGTTTTGTCAGCATGGATGTGGATGTGACCATGGGAACCCTGGTCAGTTATCTGAATCCTGGTCAGCTCATTTTTGGACTTTGTTTTAGTGACAGAAATATAAACTTCCATCTTATTTAAGTCATTGATATTTTGGGATTTCTGTTTCTTGCAATCAAACATAAGCCTGATACCAATGTTGGAGCTTTTTCCTCACAACAACAATCCCCTTTGAAAAGATAACTACTTTATCCCCAGAATGTTTATAACTTTAAAAGAAGCTTCTTCCCATTCTTAGAATTCCCATATTCAACCTATTTTCAAAGCTTACAGTTTCTCCTTTAAAGATAACTTTTATATTTGCCTTTCCAGTCTAGCATTCTTGATGATGCTTCTGTCTACATGACCACTCACCTGGCAAAGCATCCCTCCTCTTCATCCCACCAATGCAGACACTGCTGAAGGCCTGTCACACACTGCCTTCATTGACAGCCCTACAGCCTGCCCCAACAATTTCAAATGCCCCACCTAACTTTCAAGATCTTTCCAAATCTGGCTTTGACCTATCTGACATTATTTTCCACCTTTAACCAACATGAATTTTAGTTCTAATCAAGCCAATCTTCTTTCTGAAATATTATAGCCATTCCCAGCTCCACAATTCACTCCACTTATTCTTTCTACATGAAATATCTTCTCACTCTTCACTTGGCTACCATGTATACTTTTGTGTGTATTTAGCTATCAACATCTTTCAAGGACTTGAGCAAATTAGTCACCAGATATGAGCAGGTATGACTTGAACCAGAATGAAAATCTAGTTAGGCTACAGCCAAGCTCCCAGCCAGAGATTATAAGCAACTTGAAAGCAGAAATCCCTCAACATCAACCCCTCCCCCATAGTTCTGAGAAGAGTGATCCATACTGAATCTGGAGAGATTCTCCAAGTGTGGGAAGAAAAATAATGCAAAATGAAAGTGACATCATTTAAAGATTTACAGACAAATAACTAAAACTAAAACTATGTGATAGACTTCCCCACATAATATAACTGGAGTTAAAAACTAGAATCTAAAACCTCATACCCTTTAGGATGGTTACCATCAAAAAATAGAAAAAGTACAAGTGTTGATGAGGATGTGGAGAAATTGGAGCCCTTGTGCTCTGTTGGGAATGTAAAATGGTGCTGCCACTGTGGAAAACACTGTGGCAGTTCCTCAAAAAATTAAAAATAGAATTACCATATGATCCAGCAACTCCACTTCTAGGGATGTACTCACAAGAATTAAAACCAGGGTTTTGAACAGATATTTATCCACCCATGTTCATAGAAGCATTTATTCACAATAGCCAAAAGTTGGAAGTGTCAGTTGGTGGATAAATAGTTAAAGAAAATGTGGAATATACATAAAATGGAGTACTATTCAGTCTTAAAAAGGAAGGAAATTCTGACACATGCTCCAGCATGGATGAACCTGGGAACCATTAAATAAATAGTGTATGATTCCACTTATATCAGGTACCTAGAATAGGCAAATTCATTGAGACAGAAAACAGAACAGTGGTTGGTAGGGGCTAGGCAGGGAAATGAGGAATTGTCGTTTAGTGGGGTCAACGCTTCTGTTTGGGAAGATTTTCTGGAGATTAGTTAGTATAAGGCAAATGTACTTAACACTACTAAACTGTACACTTAAAAATGATTAAGATGGTCAGTTTTGTCATGTACTCTACATCAATTAGAAGTATATGTGCTTTTAAAAAAAATAGAATGTACAGTATTTGGTGTTCAATTCTGGAAACACATTTGAACCACCTGGGGAATTATTAAAACAAGACATTGATTTCCCCTTTCCCCTCCCCTTCTCCTCCCTAGAGATAGTCATCCAATCGGTTTGAAGTAGCGTCCTGGATGATTCTACTGTGTAACCACAAGAATCATTAGCACAGGAATTAAGGAAAAACGTCAGTGATCTCACATTTACTTTACAGATATGGAGTCTTATAAGAAACATGTGAGAGGAACAAGAAAGAGCCCGGACTTCAGTTTAATATACCAGAGGTTGACTTCCACCCTACTACTTCCTAGCTGTGTGACATAAGGCATCTTAAGCCTCAGTGCCTGGCAAAGTACTCAGTGTCTAGCCTGACGCCTGGCACACAGGAAACTATCAATAGATATTAGATTAAAAAAAACACACACACATCTCTCTGGGAGCATAATGACTATATGGCTACATTAGTCTGGAAATTAAGTATCAGAAACAATAAAGGTAAAGTCCCCAAATAGGGCATAACACACAGTAGGCATGCAATAAATAACAGATATTATTACAAACACTATGGAAAGACCTTCAGAGATCATTCAATTCAACCTTCTCATTTTAAAGATGAAAACCCTGGGGACCAGTTAAGAGAAAGAATTCTTAGTATTCATTTTATTATATAATAGCCTTTCACTGTTTAAATTTCTATTCTCTGAAACGGCCTACACTAAAACTTCTAAAAATCAATGCTGTTCAAACCATCACTTATGACAAGAACTAGGATAAGCCTGTAGGTGCCTTGCTCATCAATGTTAGATGGCAGAATATATCTCTTTATGACAATCTGTAGAACATCAAATCTAAGACTTGAGATTCCACAGGTCTGAGTCACTATGTATCGAAGGCGATTTACCTAGGTTTCCTGGGGAGTAAAATCACTCCTTACTGGTTTTCAAGAGTTTTCTCTAAAATGAGGCTTCAAAGCTTCCACCCTAGCAAGACCTCAGTGACCTTCCAGTCACCCATGGTGCCCTGTGGCTCTCAGTTATTCACTGACAACTCCTATAGAGTGTGACCAGAGGGAGGTACACAGACCATTTCTGGGGCCCATTAAAAATGAAGATTCCAAGACCTGAGGGTACAATCTTGTAGCCTCCATTTCCCAGACTCCTAGGTGACTCTTCAGCATCATAAAGTTGAGAATCATTGTCATTCCAAAAAACATCTGACAGTTCATTCATTCCAATGTTCAGTATCTTACTGAGCAGGAACTCCATGCAGGCCTTGATTTTGGCAGTAAGTCAAAGAAGACATTGTTCTTATCCTCAAGGAACTCAGAATCTGCTAGAGGATAGACAAACTGCAGGTGACACAGTACAGTGTGATCATTTACTCATTTCATCATTCACTAAATAATTATCTAGAGCCCACTGTATTCTAGGCACAGATTCACATATAGAAAGGCTGTATTGTATAGTGGTTATACCATGGACATGGCACCGGCACTGTAGCTCTTATACTATCAGCATGACCTTGGGCAAGTGACTTAACTTCTATATACCTCAGTTTCCTCAGCTGTAAAATGGATACAATAATGACACTTCTCTCACAGGATGAATGTGATGATTCTATGAGTTAATATATGTAAAGCCTCGAATAGTCTCCTGGCACACAGTAAGTGCTGAGTAGATTTCTATAGGAATCTAAGCTTCACAAAGGCCAGGAGATGTGTCTTTTATCCCTAACACCTACAGTGATACTTGCCACATAGTAGGCAATTACTAAATATTAGTTGAATAGATATGAATTTTGCTGTCAACATGGCAAAGTGAACTGGAATTAACTGATTCTTCTCCCCACTTTCAACACATATATGTTGGGCAATATAAATAAACATTTAAAAATACATATGTGCTCTGAAAAGAAAGATAAATTCCCAGCTACTGAAGAATCAAAGAAATCACAAGCAGAAATATAAGCAGAAGCTGGCATATTAGAAGTCTCAAAAATTGCCAGTTCTAGTGATGGTGGTGGTGGTGATGGTGACGGAACAGATGAAGATGATGGATGGATGAAGATAGGTCTTAAGAAGAATTTCAAAGCACAATCTTCCTGACTAACTGTAAGGGAAGTCATTCTTTCCGCTGCTTTTGCCTGTGAAAAATATGACCCACATATTTACCAAATAGATTTCGACTTCCATGAATGTGGACCTACCTAGCTCATCTCTACCTCAACTGTTCCTGTTCATCACGTGATCGCTAGATTTCATACACTGAACTACTCTTAGAAATTTCCCTGAAGCACTTTTTCCTGGTACTGAGTTGTGCTAAGTCGCTTCAGTCGTGTCCGCCTCTTTGCAACCCCATAGACTGTAGCCTGTTAGACTCCTCTGTCCATGGGATTCTCCAGGCAAGAATACTAGAGTGGGTTGCCCTGCCCGCCTCCAGGGGATCTTCACAACCCAGGTTACAAACACTCATCTCTTATGTTTCCTGCATTGGCAGGCAAGTTCTTTACTACTAGCGCCACCTGGGTCATCCATACAGAGAGTTGTAAACTCATCAGTTCAGTTCAGTTCAGTTCAGTTGCTGAGTCGTGTCCGACTCTTTGCGACCCCATGAACTGCAGCACGCCAGGCCTCCCTGTCCATCACCAACTCCAAGAGTTCACTCAAACTTATGTCCATCGAGTTGGTGATGCCATCTAGCCATCTCATCCTCTGTTGTCCCCTTCTCCTCCTGCCCCCAAATCCCTCCAAGCATGAGTCTTTTCCAATGAGTCAACTCTTTGCAAGAGGTGGCCACAGTATTGGAGTTTCAGCTTTAGCATCAGTCCTTCCAAAGAACACCCAGGACTGATCTCCTTTAGAATGGACGGGTTGGATCTCCTTGCAGTCCAAGGGACTCTCAAGAATCTCCTCCAACACCACAGTTCAAAAGCATAGACTCTAATGTTTGGAACAGACGTAACTTGTCAAAAAGTTCAAGCTCCTACCCAGTGTTTCACCCATAGCCACTAAGGTTGCTCAGTCTAATGATCATTTATAAGGAAAGGATTCAAACTTTCATCAGTTTAGTACAAGAGATTAACACTGAGACTTCTTACAGCCTATTATAACCTATTCTAACTCTAGTGCCTGGGATACCAATCCATAAGGGATGCTAAAACATTAGAAAAATAGTACTATGGCACCTGCAAACTCAGGTTTCCACATGAATCCTTTAAATAATTGGGAAAATATAAATTGGACCTGATAAAAACGACATAAAACACTGGAATAGAAATTTTAAAAGTGTTCTCAGCTAGTGTTAACCAATCCAAAGTAAGCATTTCATTTTTTGCATCTGAAAAGTATATAGTCCAACTACTGGCTGTACCACTAACTCTGAGACTAGCCAGTTAAAGCCAAATAGTATATAGTGCAATGCTGTTCATTGGGATGAGTGATTCAATTTATTATTTAAAATGTAAACACTATAATATATCTCCTCCAAAGCTATCTGATTCTGAACAATCAACAATTACTCAGTTCAGGTCAGTCACTCAGTCGTGTCTGACTCTTTGCGACCCCATGAATCGCAGCACGCCAGGCCTCCCTGTCCATCACCACCTCCCACAGTTCACTCAATCTCACATCCATCGAGTTGGTGATGCCATCCAGCCATCTCATCCTCTGTCTTCCCCTTTTCCTCCTGCCCCCAATCCCTCCCAGCATCAGAGTGTTTTCCAATGAGTCAACTCTTCACATGAGGCGGCCAGAGTACTAGTTTCAGCTTTAGCATCATTCCTTCCAAAGAACACCCAGGGCTGACCTCCTTCAGAATGGACTGGTTGGATCTCCTTGCAGTCCAAGGAACTCTCAAGAGTCTTCTCCAACACCACAGCTCAAAAGCATCAATTCTTTGGCACTCAGCCTTCTTCACAGTCCAACTCTCACATCCATATATGACCACTGGAAAAATCATTGCCTTGACTAGATGGACCTTTGCTGGCAAAGTAGTTCCTAGACAATTCTAAATAAATGAAAGTATTATGATACACTGAGTAGATTTTTATTTTTTTAACATAAAGAGGCACACCATTTTATTACTAGAAAATCAGTTTCTCTCTGAACCTACTCAGATATTAAATATTTAGAGATTCTCCTTTTCAAAGTGGCCAAGTTTCTCAGTCCAGCCGTGGTTCTATCACTGTAAACATCCTCCTGTTTCTTGTCTCTGGTTCCCCAAACATTCATACCCATGCTTCATCAGCCTCTGGACACTGATTGTGCTTCTAGAAAACAGGGATTCCTGGAGGAAAAATAATTCTTCATTTTAGTCACTCAGTCATGTCCAACTCTTTGTGATCCCATGGACTGTAGCACACCAGGCTTCCCTGTCCATCACCAACTGCCAGAGTTTACCCAAACTCATGTCCATTGAGTCGGAGAGCCATCTAACCATCTCATCCTCTGTCATCCCCTTCTCCTCCTACCTTCAATCTTTCCCAGCATCTGAGTCTTTTCCAATGAGTCAGTTCTTCACATCAAGTGGCCAAAGTACTGGAGTTTCAGCTTCAACATCAGTCCTTCCAATGAATATTCAGGACTGATTTCCTTGAGGATGGACTAGTTGGATCTCCTTGCAGTTCAAGGGACTCTCAAGAGTCTTCTCCAACACCACAGTTCAAAAGCATCAATTCTTCAGCACTCAGCTTTCTTTATAGTCAAACTCTCACATCCATACATGAACTGCTGGAAAAACCATAGCTTTAACAAGATGGACCTTTGTTGGTAAAGTAATGTCTCTGCTTTTTAATATGCTGTCTAGGTTGGTCATAACTTTTCTTCCAAGGAGCAAGCATCTTTTAATTTCATGGCTGCAGCCACCATCTGCAGTGATTTTGGAGCCCCCTCAAAATACAGTTTCTCACTATTTCCATTGTTTCCTGATCTATTTGCCATGAAGTGATGGGTCTGGATGCCATGATCTTAGTTTTCTGAATTTTGAGTTTTAAGTCAACTTTTTCACTCTCCTCTTTCATTAAGAGGCTATTCGCTTTTTGCCTAAGGATAGTGTCTTAAAGTCTGACACTGTTTCCACTGTTTCCCCATCTATTTCCCATGAAGTGATGGGACCAGATGCCATGATCTTCATTTTCTGAATGTTGAGCTTAAAGCCAACTTTTTCACTCTCCTCTTTCACTTTCATCAAGAAGCTTTTTAGTTCCTCTTCACTTTCTGCCATAAGGGTGGTGTCATCTGCATATCTGAGGTTATTGATATTTTCTGCTGGCAAGTATGATTGCAGCTTGTGCTTCCTCCAGCCCAGCGTTTCTCAGGATGTACTCTGCATATAAGTTAAATAAGCAAGGTGACAGTATACAGCCTTGATGTACTCCTTTTCCTGTTTGGAACCAGTATATTGTTCCATGTCCAGTTCTGTTGCTTCCTGACCTGCATGTAAGTTTCTCAAGAGGCAGGTCAGGTGGTCTGGTATTCCCATCTCTTTCAGAATTTTCCACAGTTTCTTGTCATCCACACAGTCAAAGGCTTTGGCATAGTCAATAAAGCAGAAATGGATATTTTTCTGGAACTCTCTTGCTTTTTAAATGATCCAGCGGATATTGGTAATTTGATCTCTGGTTCCTCTGCCTTTTCTAAAACCAGCTTGAACATCTGGAAGTTCATGGTTCAGGTATTGCTAAACCCTGGCTTGGAGAATTTTGAGCATACTTTACTAGCATGTGAGATGAGTGCAATTGTGCGGTAGTTTGAGCATTCTTTGGCATTGCCTTTCTTTGGGATTGGAATGAAAACTGACCTTTTCCAGTCCTGTGGCCACTGCTGAGGTTTCCAAATTTGCTGACAAATTGAGTCCAGCACTTCCCAGCATCATCTTTCAGGATTTGAAAGAGCTCAACTGGGATTCCATCACTTCCACTAGCTTTGTTCGTAGTGATGCTTTCTAAGGCCCACTTGACTTCACATTCCAGGATGTCTGGCTCTAGGTGAGTGATCACACCATCGTGATTATCTTGGTCATGAAGACCTTTTTTGTACAGTTCTTCTGTGTATTCTTGCTACCTCTTCTTAATATCTTCTGCTTCTGTTAGTTCCATACTGTTTCTGTCCTTTATCGAGCCCATCTTTGCATGAAATGTTCTCTTGGTATCTCTGATTTTTTTGAAGAGATCTCTAGTCTTTCCCATTCTGTTGTTTTCCTCTATTTCTTTGCACTGATTGCCGAGGAAGGCTTTCTTATCTCTTCTTGCTATTTTTTGGAACTCTGCATTCAGATGCTTATATCTTTCCTTTTCTCCTTTGCTTTTCACCTATCTTCTTTTCACAGCTATTTGTAAGCCCTCCTCAGACAGCCATTTTGCTCTTTTGCATTTCTTTTCCATGGGGATGCTCTTGATCCCTGTCTCCTGTACAATGTCACAAACCTCAGTCCATAGTTCATCAGGCACTCTGTCTATCAGATCTAGTCCCTTAAATCTATTTCTCACTTCCACTGTATAATCATAAGGGATTTGATTTAGGTCATACCTGAATGGTCTAGTTGTTTTACCTACTTTCTTCAATTTACGTCTGAATTGGACTTCCCTGGCAGCTCAGACGGTAAAGTGTCTGTCTACAATGCGGGAGACCTGGGTTTGATCTCTGGGTGGGGAAGATTTCTGGAGAAGGAAATGGCAACCCCCTCCAGTACTCTTGCCTGGAAAATCCCATGGACAGAGGAGCTTGATGCAGCTAGTGTCCATGGGGTCACAAAGAGTCAGGCACGACTGAGCGATTTCACTTTCAATCTGCGCCACAGTCAGCTCCTGGTCTTGTTTTTGCTGACTGTATAGAACTTCTCCATCTTTGGCTGCAAAGAATATAATCAATCTGATTTCAGTGTTGATCATCTGGTGATGTCCATGTGTAGAGTCTTCTCTTGTGTTGTTGGAAGAGGGTTTTTGCTATGACCAGTGCGTTCTCTTGGCAAAACTCTATTAGCCTTTGCTCTGCTTCATTCCGCATTCCAAGGCTAAATTTGCCTGTTACTCCAGGTGTTTCTTGACTTCTTACTTTTGCATTTCAGTCCCCTATAATGAAAAGGATATCTTTTGGGGGTGTTGGTTCTAAAAGGTCTTGTAGGTGTTCATAGAACCATTCAACTTCAGATTTTTCAGTGTTACTGGTTGGAGCATAGACTTGGATTACTGTGATATTGAATGGTTTGCCTTGGAAATGAACAGAGATCATTCTGTTGTTTTTGAGATTGCATCCAAGTACTGCATTTTGGACTCTTTTGTTGACCATGATGGCTACTCCATTTCCTCTAAGGGATTCCTGCCCTTAGTAGTAGATATAATGGTCATCTGAGTTAAACTCACCCATTCCAGTCCATTTTAGTTTGCTGATTCCTAGAATGTCGATGTTCACTCTTGCCATCTCCTGTTTGACAACTTCCAATTTGCCTTCATTCATGGACCTGACATTCCAGGCTCCTATGCAATATTGCTCTTTACAGCATTGGACCTTGCTTCTATCACCAGTCATACCCACAGCTGTGTATTGTTTTTGCTTTGGCTCCATCTTCATTCTTTCTGCAGTTATTTCTCCACTGATCTCCAGTAACATATTGGGCACCTACTGACCTGGGGAGTTCCTCTTTCAGTATCCTATCATTTTGCCTTTTCATACTGTTACCAACACTTGGTCAGGGTTGCACCCTTGCATGTTTATTTCTACCACTTTCAGGTTTGGTAAGCATCAGAAAGTGTGACGGTTTCCCCTGGGCATTTTACATATCAGCACCAGGGAAATCTGAGGTTAGAGAATGAAACCTGATTCTGATGAAAGAAGGCATTAAGTTGCATCCACAAAGACTAGAATACAATGATGGGCCAGAGAGTGTGCACGGTGGGGCCTGAAACAGGTGTTACCATAACATTACCCATACTTGAATTTTCATATAAACTGCAATTCTTGATGGAAGTAACATTAAATTCTCCTATCAAAATTTGAAAGTACTTTTTCTTATAATAAATTCTCCATGATTTGTTTTTATTTTTTAAACTCCTACCTCAGGTAGTGCCCTTGTTAGTTTCAACAGCTTCCTGAAATGAAAGGTGAGATCATGCTTGTTGGTGAAAGTTAAAGAGGAGAGTGAAAAAGCTGGCTTAAAGCTCAACATTCAGAAAACTAAGATCATCCAGTCCAATCACATCTTGGCAAATAGATGGGAAAACAATGGAAACAGTGACAGATTTTTTTTTTTTGGTCTCCAAAATCACTGCAGATGGTGACCACAGCCATGAAATTAAAAGATGCTTGCTCCTTGGAAGAAAAGCTGTGACCAACCTAGACAGCATATTAAAAGCCAGAGACATTACTTTGCCAACAAAAGTCCATCTAGTCAAAGCTATGGTTTTTCCAGTAGTCACGAATGGATGTGAGACTTGAACTATAGAAAAAGCTGAGCGCCAAAGAATTGATGCTTTTCAACTGTGGTGTTGGAGAAGACTAGAGAGTCCCTTGGCCAGCAAGGAGATCCAATCAGTCCATCCTAAAGGAAATCAGTCCTGAATATTCATTGGAAGTACTGATGCTGAAGCTGAAACTCCAATACTTTGGCCAGCTGATGCAAATAGCTGGCTCATCCTTGTGCTGGGGAAGGCTGAAGACAGGAGGAGAAGGGGATGACAGAGGATGAGATAGTTGGATGGCATCACAGACTCGGTGGACATAAGTTTGAGTAAACTCCAGGAGCAGGTGATGGACAGGGAGGCCTGGTATCTCCCATTTAGAGGTCACAAAGAGTCGGACACGACTGAGTGATTGAACTGAATGGAACTGAGATGTTATTTTCTAAGAAGAAACTCCATTTTAGTGACAGTTTCTTCTATATCTTCCTTCCTTCAGAATTAGAAACTCTATCCAGTTTGTTATAGTGTATAACAAAGATGTTTTCAAAGAACATCAAGACAAACAAATCCACTTTATATGTCTAAAATGTAAAATCCTTGAAAGCAGAGATTTTCTCTTTTATTCACTACCTTGTCTTGAACACTTAAAACATTACTGACACAAGATATGCACTCAGTATGTATTTATTAAATGAATCGAATGGACTCATGTACTTAGAAAGGAGCTGCTGCTGCTGCTGCTAAGTAGCATCAGTCGTGTCTGACTCTGTGCGATCCCGTAGACAGCAGCCCACCAGGCTCCCCCGTCCCTGGGATTCTCTAGACAAGAACACTGGAGTAGGGTGCCATTTCTTTCTCCAATGCATGAAAGTGAAAGGTGAAAGTGAAGTCGCTCAGAAAGGAACTAAAAGGCAATAAATTCACAATTAGTTTGTAGCTGACATTTTCCTTTAGCTTGTAGAATTTGGAGGAAAACTGAATAAAAACAAATTTAAATATAAAAATTAATTTAGAGATATTTATATTACAATGAACAAGACAGCATTAGATTCCAAAAAAGATATAGATTAAAAAGTCCATGTAAATTGAAAAGTCAGTTTACATAAAGGCAGAAGAAGAGATAGTTTTAAACGTTAAGGATTAAGTTGAAATTTATTATTTTTTAAAAGACAAGTTTATTTCAACCTTTTTTAAGTCACTTTTTAAAAGACAAAGTATAACTTTTTAAAAAACAAGTTGAGATTTATTATTATTTTTAAAGACTGAATAACTACCGGTTCAATGAGTCTTAGCAAAACTTAAATGGTGTAAAGTATAAATGTTTTTTTTTCCCAGAAGATGGCAGCAATGGTTTATTTTAGAATCACTAGACACCCTCAGTCATCATACCAAGTGATGTACACTTTAAAAGCTATAGCATATCAGGAACGTTGGGGATATTTTTTATTATTCCTTGGAGGCACCACTTCATCAAAAAGATCCTCTTATTGGTGGCTAAGCTTTCTGTGATTCCTTATACTTACTTCTTCTCTTTTAAACACTCCACCTGCATTTCATTTTTTATATACTTCCCAATAAATCTTAAATTATATGTCTGAATATGTCACTCCTTAACTAAAATAAAACAATTCCATAAACCATACAGAATAAAGAATAATGCTTTTAGTTTATTCATTCAGTCAATTCAGTAACTATATTCTATTTACAAAGCACTATGATAGGCCCTAGGATTTGAAACAGGATATTACATGAAGCTTTCCAGTTTGAGAATTGCAAATATGTAAAGATAAACGTGCAGGAAAGCAGTCACCTAGAGAAGAGTACTATCTGGGGACTGTTGAGGCACAAAAGAACAGAGGAGAGAGTTAAGTATGACTGAAGTCACCCAGGTTCGTAATTCAGGGGAAAAATTTGGGCTTTAGGGAATAATTAGCATGTAAGTATAATTAAACAGGACTTTCCTGGTGGCTCAGATGGTAAAGCATCTGCCTACAATGCGGAAGACCAGGGTTCAGTCCTTGTGTTGGGAAGATCTCCTGGAGAAGGAAATGGCAACCCACTCCAGTATTCTTGCCTGGAAAATCCCATGGGCGGAGGAGCCTGGTGGGCTACAGTCCATGGGGTCGCAAAGAGTTGGACATGACTGAGCGATTTCACTTTCTTTAACTTTCTATAATTAAACAGCACATAAATATTATTGGCAAATATACACATTGAAAAAAGCTAGAATGATTAATGTGAGATTCACCCAGAATATCTATTGCCTACTAGCATTTTGGTATACACATATTTATAGTCTTGGCTTACACAGATGCAACTCATTTGTGCATACTCTAAATATCTAAATATAAAAATGCATCATACATGGGTCATAATGCACATTCTGTTTTTGTAACTTCAATTCACTCAACAGTAAGTCATGAAGGGGAGTGGGACGGGACAGCAAATGAGACTTATAGGAATGGTCAGGAGGCAGTATAAGAATGGGGAGAATGGTGCCATGGGTCACAAGAATGGAGCAACTCTTAGGAATGGAATAATTTAGCATAAAATGCTATAGAGTGGATTAGCTGAGAAGAGACCTCTGAACAATTAATTGGCTGGATTTGGCCATTAGTTTTCAGGAGGGTGGCCTCTGCTAGAACAGCGTTAACTCATCTGTTGTGGGAGGAGGAGGGATGAGATGGAAAGAAGGGATGAGCTATTCCTGGGAGAAGTCCCTTCCAAAAGACAAGATGGGATAGTAGCTTCATAGGAAGTCCGAATAGAGGAAGAGGATTGATTGATTGTTTTGCTTGTTTTAAATGGAGGAGATTAGAGCAAGAATGTAATTTGTGAAGAAACAACCCAGTAGACAAAGAAATGGCTAAAATATAACAAAAAAAGGGAATTGCTAAAAAAGCAAGATTCTGGAAATTGTCAGATGTGCTCAAAATCTATTAACCTGTTAATAGATGAAGCGCTTGTTCATAATACTTTTTTTTTTTCAGAGTCTGAAAGGAATGATGTAAAAATGAGTGTAAGTATAATTCAGTTTTTAGGTGTAGGGTGAAGAATTTACATTCAAGGGTCTTCACACCATGGTCTCTACACTTCATGATTACACTTTGTGTGACTTACACATGAGTCAAACTGAATTCCTTCCTCTTGTCCTGAGGTGTTCTGCAGTTTCTGTAAGGCTTTCTTTAATTCCCATTTGGCTCTTTTCCAATCTCTTGTTTAAAGCTTATACATTCTTTGTTGTTGTTTAGTCACAGCAGTCATGTCCAACTCTTTAGTGACCCCATGCATTGGGATTTTCCAGGCAAGAACACTGGAGTGGGCTGTCGTTTCCTTTCTCTAGGGGATCTTTCCCACCTAGGGATCAAACTTGCCTCTCCTGTATTGCAAGCAGATTATTTACCACTGAGCCACCAGATATATCCTTCAGTTCAGTTCAGTTCAGTCGCTCAGTCATGTCCGACTCTTTGCGACCCCATGAATCATAGCACACCAGGCCTCCCTGTCCATCACCAACTCCCGGAGTTCACTCAGACTCACGTCCATCGAGCCCATGATGCCATCCAGCCATCTCATCCTCGGTAGTCCCCTTCTCCTGACCCCAATCCTTCCCAGTATCAGAGTATTTTCCAATGAGTCAACTCTTCGCATGAGGTGGCCAAAGTACTGGAGCTTCAGCTTTAGCATCATTCCTTCCAAAGAAATCCCAGGGCTGGAGGGGGGAGGTGGGGGTCGGGATTGGGAGTTCATGTACACTTGTGGCTGATTCATGTCAATGTATAGCAAAATGAATACAGTATTGTAAAGCAAAATGAACTAAAAAATAAAAATTAATTAAAAAAAAAAAAGAAATCCCAGGGCTGATCTCCTTCAGAATGGACTGGTTGGATCTCTTTGCAGTCCAAGGGACTCTCAAGAGTCTTCTCCAACAGCTGTGAAAAGAAGAGAGGCGAAAAGCAAAAGAGAAAAGGAAAGATATAAACATCTGAATGCAGAGTTCCAAAGAATAGCAAGAAAAGATAAGAGAGCCTTCTTCAGCCATCAGTGCAAAGAAATAGAGGAAAAGAACAGAAGGGGAAAGACTAGAGATCTCTTCAAGAAAATTAGAGATACCAAGGGAACATTTCATACAAAGATGGGCTCGAAAAAGGACAGAAATGGTCTGGACCTAACAGAAGCAGAAGATATTAAAAACAGATGGCAAGAATACACAGAAGAACTGTACAAAAAAAGGTCTTCAGGACCAATATAATCATGATGATGTGATGACTAATCTAGAGCCAGACATCTTGGAATGTGAAGTCAAGTGGGCCTTAGAAAGCATCACTACGAACAAAGCTAGTGGAGGTGATGGAATTCCAGTTGAGCTGCTTCAAATCCTGAAAAATGATGCTGCAAGTGAGTGAAAGTGCTGCACTCAATATGCCAGCAAATTTGGAAACCTCAGCAGTGGCCACAGGACTGGAAAAGGTCAGTTTTCATTCCAATCCCAAAGAAAGGCAATGCCAAAGAATGCTCAAACTACCACACAATTGCACTCATCTCACATGCTAGTA
>SJXQ01007825.1:384765-504244 GCA_006408695.1 Aepyceros melampus
CCAAAGAATTGATGCTTTTGAACTGTGGTGTTGGAGAAGACTCTTGAGAGTCCCTTGGACTGCAAGGAGATCCAACCAGTCCATTCTGAAGGAGATCAACCCTGGGATTTCTTTGGAAGGAATGATGCTGAAGCTGAAGCTCCAGTACTTTGGCCACCTCATGCGAAGAATTGACTCATTGGAAAAGACCCTGATGCTGGGAGGGATTGGGGGCAGGAGGAAAAGGGGATACCGAGGTTGAGATGGCTGGATGGCATCACGGACTCAATGGATGTGAGTCTGAGTGAAGTCCGGGAGTTGGTCATGGACAGGGAGGCCTGGCGTGCTGTGATTCATGGGGTCGCAAAGAGTCGAACACGACTGAGCGACTGAACTGAACTGAACCCACAGTTCAAAAGCATCAATTCTTCGGCGCTCAGCCTTCTTCACAGTCCAACTCTCACATCCATACTTGACTACTGGCAAAACCATAGCCTTAAATAGACGGACCTTAGTCGGCAAAGTAATGTCTCTGCTTTTGAATATGCTATCTAGGTTGATCATAACTTTTCTTCCAAGGAGTAAGCATCTTTTAATTTCATGGCTGCAGTCACCATCTGCAGTGATTTCGGAGCCCCCCCCAAAAAAGTCTGACACTGTGTTTCTACTGTTTCCCCATCTATTTCCCATGAAGTGGTGGGACCAGATGCCAGATACATCCTTAAAATTCCAAAAAAAAAAAAATTATACTTCTTACTTGGAGTTCTCCTCACCATACAACCGAGCTCAATTGTGACTTCTCATATCTGGAAGTTACAGGTTAAATAGTGTGACTTCAGGAAACACAACCAGTATAGAATACTGGAGGCAAACAAGACACACGTGTGTGTGTGTGTGTGTGTGTGTGTGTGTGTTGGGAAGTGAAGTGATAAGGGAAAAATCTTTCAGTATATGATCTTTCATGGTCTGACAACATAAGAGAATCTTTTAGGCTGTGGAAAGGGTTCTTTTAATCTGGTGCGGTAGTTTCTCTTTTTTGTTAAATGTAGAATGTGCGTTTGATTTGCTAAAAAATAAAGAAATATTTATTTTTGTTTTGTTTCTGTTTAAGTTTCCCAAAGGTAATTCTAAAATTTTGTTAAATTATTTATATAACCTGTGAGTTTTTATCAATCTGTAAGAAAAATAAAATTAAGGAATATATGAAAAGCAGTTGGATACTAATATAGCAATCAAAAAAGTAGTCATTCATAGAACTTAGATTTGGAGTGAGAAGTTCTGCATTGAACCCAAATATATCATCTTGGACATGTTGCTTTACTTCTCTGGTTCACATGGTTTCTAACCTAGCAATAGGTTGTTAGGAGTATCACTTGAAAAAAATTTTTGAAAATATGTTGTAAACAATAAGGACTTGAAAAAATATTAGTAAGTTTTTAGAGGCATTCATGTAAAAGTATATCACAGTTTTATTTAAGGATCTTTACTATTATTACTGTGTATAATTTTCTCTTAAGTTTTACAGATTTTGATATTCATATTTACATTTGCTTCTTATATTGATGATTAAAAGTCCCTCAGCAATTTTTGTCAAATGCATTAATAGTGAATATTTGGTTCTATCCTGAATCTTTATAAAATTAATTTGTTTTTATTTTTTAAAATCAGAAGATCTTTAGTATGTTTTAAATACAGTGAATATCTATATATACTGTTTTAAGAAAATAGTTTAAGCAAATTTAACTTTAGATTTTGCTCCTAAGATCATTTTGCCTTTTGTTCATAATTGTAAGACATTTTAATCAGAGTTATAACAACAATTTTTTTGTGTTTTTTTTTTGTAAAAATATTTGGAGGAAAATAACAATGTATTTGGCTGGGTAGATGTTATTATGTCAGTTTAATCTGTTGACCAGCATCCAGCTACCCATTCACCCTTCTGCCATTTCCTTTTAGGTGAATGACTGATTTTATTTTTGGCTGTGTTTGGTCTTTGTTGTTGTGCACAGGCTTCCTCTCGCTGGGAGGAAATGCGGCTGCTCTTCTGTGGGTTCTCATGGCAGCGGCTCCTCTTGCTGCAGGGCGCAGGCTCAAGGGCACGTGGGCTGCAGGAGCTCCAGCGTGTGGGTGGGCTTAGGGTTGCAGGGGTTTGAGAAGCTGTGGCGCATAGGCTTAGTTGATCCACAGTGTGTGGAAACTTCCTGAACCAGGGATTGGACTCGTGTCCCCTGAATTGGAAGGCAGATTGTTATCTATTGTACCGCAGCTGCTGCTAAGTCGCTTCAGTCGTGTCCGACTTTGTGCGACCCCATAGACGGCAGCCCACCAGGCTCCCCCATCCCTGGGATTCTCCAGGCAAGAACACTGGAGTGGGTTGCCATTTCCTTCTCCAATGCATGAAAGTGAAACGTCAAAGTGAAGTCACTCAGTCGTGTCTGATCCTTAGCGACCCCATGAACTGCAGCCTACCAGGCTCCTCCATCCATGGGATTTTCCAGGCCAGAGTACTGGAGTAGGGTGCCATTGCCTTCTCCACTGTACCGCTAGGCAAGTCCAATGATTTTTTTAAATAAAGGTTTTAAACTAAGAGTTGATCCATTTACTGGCTTTTGTCTGTATAAAATATTATCATTTATAACTCCTACTGTTCGAAATTTTATTTGGTCGTCATTATTTCTACCAACCCAATGTGCTTGCATTAAATTTTATATATCATAATGTTATACCCAGAGTTTTATCTGTTACAAGTTTATTTCTCTTTCATTTGTACCAGTCATAATCATAAAAATTTCAAAGACTGCAAGTATGTATTTATTTCTTGGCTAATCTTAGAAAAAAATATATAGAACAATTACCTTCGGATAATTTAAGATTAAGCTAATGTCCATGGCTGGTTTATTGTATGGATAAGCCAATTCTTCCTTAATTTTTCAATCATTCTGTGTCCTAGCAATGTTTCTAACTCAATGTTTTGCTATATTTATGAACTTTTTCTTAAAGTCTGCAAAATGAGTCATCTTAATAGATATCATTTAAGTAGATGTTTAAAAATAATATGTCCTATCAATTATCTGTGATTCTGAGTAACATATCCTTATGCTTTTCTCCATTTCTTTTAGCAGTTGAATTAATATATATTATTTTATAAGAAATTAGTGATAAACTACTCAGTTGGTCATGAGATAATTAAGTGAGAATTCATAAAAAAACAGAATGTGTTTAGAGGACTGATGAAAACTGAGATAATATAACAGAAAGTTTTAAAGAGTTTTATAAAAAAAATAGTCTAATACTAAAATCATGCTATGAAATATCTTCCCATGGGAAATGTGAACATATCAGTTATTCAAAAGCAATCTGGAAACAGCATTAAAAAAAAAATACCCTAGGGAGTAATTTTATACAGTGGTTGAGCCAGATAGGAGTCTAATGGCCTTTACTCTTGCTACTTGGTATGACAAGTAAAATAGCAAGTTTATATAGTACTTGTCATTGGAAAATATAAGTCATAAAGTAACATGACCAACACAGGTAACTTGATTCTATTAATAAAATGCAGTCACATTTTACTAACCTGTAAAATAATAGGAGTAATGATGACCTGCAAAAAATTTTGCAAGTAAAAAATGTTATGAAGCATTGTCAAACTCTATTACATATTTTATTGACACATATTGCTTCTCTGGAAAAATAATTTAATAAGCTGGAAAATCGGAAAGAAAGGGAACTAATAAAATGAAGAGGAAAAAAATAAGAAGGAAAGCAGAAAACATTTGCTAGGCACTCTAATGGGTGTCAGGCTGCAATGGGACCTGCTCAAGGATATTTATTCATACTAAGATAGAAAAGAAATCCAGATATTTCTCTTCCCAGTGTGTTAAAGGCCTTAATACTCTCTAGTTTTGCAAATACTGATCTTTTACTGGTAGCAGTGTCATTTTCAAAATCTCATGTACAAATATTTCTTTGGTTAAACTTTTGCATATCTGTTTCATAATATTTCAGTTCTTTTTCAGCATTAAAAATAAGTATGTCTGAAAGACAGTGACATAAACTGCAACTCCAGGAGCTGAGTACTGTTGACCATTGAGCACCATGGGTTTGAACTTTGCAGGTCCGCTTAGCAGATTTTTCCATAGTAAATACTACAGTGCTACACAGTCTGAGGTTGGTTGCATCATTCATTAGGAAGCTATAGATATGGAGGGACTCCAAGTACAGAGAGCCAACTCTAAGTTATACTTGGATTTTTGACCTTGCAGAGGGTGGGGAGCCCTAGCCCCCAACCCACATTGTTCAAAGGTCAGTAGTATTTCAGTCAGCATATATTTTTGTAATACTTACAGTATTCCATATTTTTTTTCCTTTGATTAACTTTTATTTTTTAGTTTGTTTTGCTTTACAATACTGTATTTGTTTTGCTTAAAATCAAGGCTCTTTAAAAATACCAAAACCAACTAAATAAGGTCTAAATATGTGCATGTTTATACTTCAGTTGAGCCATCCAAATTTGATTTCTCAATTTTTAGCAAAAGCTGAGAACATGGGGTTGCTGTGTTCTTTTACATTCATTACCATCTCCAACAACAAGAAAAGTCCAGTACTTACTCTTCTCCAAGCTCTTTATATTAAATAACCCTCACAAAAACTGCAATGAATATTTTATTACCCCAAGTTTTCAGATTAGGAAAATGAGGCATAAGGGAATTAGCTTACTTGCTTAAGTTATCACAGCTGGTAGGTCTCAAAGACTTAATTCAAACTCGTGCATTCTGAATCCAGAGCTCGTATTCTGGGGCTTTGTCTAAAGCATTTAGAATAAGTTACTTCTACAGTACCCAGGAGTTATGGAGTTAACACAGCAAAGTTCTAAAATGTCTTGTAGCACTTGTATAATTAATTTGAAGACCCTTTCAGATGGACATTGGCTGTTATTAGCTGCTCAGTAAGTGTTCTCTTGTTGCCAGAGTTAAGTCTTCCCTTCATTGCTACATGCCTAGTACAATGTCATTACATAGGTCTGGGGATACCAGTGTATATTTGTTGAATAAATTATCTATTAAAATTTCACAGAGAAAGCGGCTCAAGAAAAAGGAGGAGGAACAATATTTGAAAGATACTTTTATTCTATGGAGCAAGCTTTTAAGATAATTAAAATTTTATTTTGTGATAATTGAAGAGTAACATGAAGTTGTGAAAAAAACAATATTGGGAGCTCCCATGTACCTTTCTTTACCTGGTTTGTCCTCATGATGATATCTTGGAAAACTATAGCACAAACACCATGATAAGGAGATTGATATTGATACAGTCCCATTCATCTTATTCAGAGTTTTCCAGTTTTAGATGTACAGATGGTCCCTGACTTACAATGATTTGACTTAACAAGTTTTCACCTTTACAATGGTACAAAGGGGATATGCATTTAGTAGAAACTGTACTTAAAAAAATTTATTAGAATATAGTTGATTTACTATGTGGTAGTTTCTGCTGTATAGAAAAGTGAATCAGTTATACATACATTCACTGTTTTCTAGATTTTTTTTCCCCATGTAGATCATTATAGAGTACTGAGTAGAATTCTTGTTTCTGTGCTATACAGTAGGTCCATTAGTTATTTGTTTTATATATAGTAGGAGGGCATGGCAAACCCACTCCAGTACTCCTGCCTGGAGAATCCCATGGACAGATGAGCCTGGCAGGCTACAGTCCTTGGGGTTGCAAAGAGTAAGACACAACTGAGCAACTGAACTGAATGAATTGAAATGAACTGATGAGGCTGAATGTCATGAGCTTAGTTTTTGGAATGTTGAGTTTTAAGCCAGCTTTTTCACTCTCCACTTTCATCAAGAGACTCTTTAGTTCTTCTTCACTTTCTGCCATAAGGGTGGTATCATCTGCATATCTGAGGTATTAATATTTCTCCTGGAAATCTTGATTCCAGCTTCTGCTTCAGCCAGCCTGACATTTCACATGATGTACTCTACATATAAATTAAATAAGCAGGGTGACAATCTTGACATACTCCTTTCCCAATTTGGAATCAGTCTGTGTTCCAGGTCCAGTTCTAACGTTGCTTCTTGACCTGCATATGGATTTCTTAGGAAGCAGGTAAGGTGGTCTGGCATTCCCATCTCTTTAAGAATTGTCCAGTTTGTTTTGATTCACACAGTCAAAGGCTCTGGTGTAGTCAATAAAGCAGAAGTAGATATTTTTCTGGAACTCTCTTGCTTTTTTGATGATCCTACGGATGTTGGCAATTTGATCTCTGGTTCCTCTGCCTTCTCTAAATCCAGCTTGTACATCTGGAACTTCTCAGTTCATGTACTATTGAAGCCTGGCTTGGAGAATTTTGAGCATTACTTTACTAGCGTGTGAGATGAGTGCAATTGTGTGGTAGTTTGAACATTCTTTGGCATTGCCTTTCTTTGTGATTGGAATGAAAACTGACCTTTATCAGTCCTGTGGCCACTGCTGAGGTTTCCAAATTTGCTGGCATATTGAGTGCAGCACTTTTACAGCATCATATTTTAGGATTTGAAATAGCTCGACTGGAATTCCATCACCTCCACTAGCTTTGTTTCTAGTGATGCCTCCTAAGGCCCACTTGACTTCACATTCCAGTATGTCTGGCTCTAGGTGAGAGAGCAGACCATCGTGGTTGTCTGGGTCATTGAGATCTTTTACATATAGTTCTTCTGTGTATTCTTGCCACCTCTTCTTAATATCTTCTGCTTCTGTTAGGTCCATACCATTTCTGTCCTTTTTTGAGCCCATCTTTCCATGAAATGTTCCCTTGGTATCTCTAATTTTCTTGAAGAGATCTCTAGTCTTTCCTGTTCTATTGTTTTCCTCTATCTCTTTACATTGATTTTTTTTTTTTTAACTTGGCAAAGTTCCTTGGAGACTTATCCAAGTTGTTGCATGTAGCAACACTGCCTTTTTATGCCTGACTGAAAAGACTCTGATGCTGGGAGGGACTGGGGCAGGAGGAGAAGGGGATGACAGAGGATGAGATGGCTGGATGGCATCACTGACTGGATGGATTGGAGTTGGTGATGGACAGGGAGGCCTGCGTGCTGCGATTCATGGGATCTCAAAGAGTCGGACACAACTAAGCAACTGAACTGAACTGAACTGAGCACTCCATAATATGTATGTGCCATAGTCTATTTAATTTTTCCCTACTGAAGGACCTCTAGGTTGTTTCCGGTTTTTATCCATTACAAACGTCTGCCTACATATCTTTGCATGAGCTTAAGTACTCATTTCTCTGGGATAATTGTCCAAGCATGCAATTGCTAGGTCATATGGTAGTTGGAGAAGGAAATGGCAACCCACTCCAGTATACTTGCCTGGAGAATTCCATGGACAGAGGAGCCTGGTGTGCTACAGTCCATGGGGTCACAAAAGAATTGGATAGGACTCAAGCAACTTTATAAGAAATCCATAAACCGTTTCACTGTGGCTATACTATTCTACCTCTCCACTGGGAATGTAGGAGTTATTCAGTTTCTCTGCCTGCTTGTAACCCTTTGCCATTGTCATCATTTGAAATATTAGCCATTCTGGTAGATATGTAGTATCATCTCATTGTAGTTTTAATTTTTGTTTCTCTAATGGCAAGCCATGTTGACAATCTTTTCTCATGCCATCAATTTTCCTTTTTGGTGGTATATAGAAGGCAAATTTTATTTACAGTTACATCTCCTCTTTTGTGAAATGTCTGTCTTTTGCCTGTTTTCTAGCTGGACTGTGCTTTACTGGTGAGTTCTGAGAGTTCTTTGTATGATCCAGATACTTATTTTTGGTCTTTTACGTATTCTAGAGATTAGTCCTTGTGTAAGGTGCAGATCACAGTTCATCTTTTAAATTTCTTCACAGAGGTTTTTGTAGAAAAAAGTTTTAAATTTTGATGAGATCCAATTTATTTTTTCTTTTATGGATCATGAATTTGGATAAATTGTAATAATTCTTCCCATAGCTCAAGATCCTAAAGATTTTTTTTCCTAAAAGTTTTACAGATATATTTTACATTTAAATTTGTGATTAATTTTAAATTAATTGAAAAAAAATTACACAACATTTAAAGTCTAGTTGTAGTTTTCTTTTCTTTTCTTTTTTTTGACTATGCATGTTCAGTTGATCCAAGACCATTTCTTGAAAAGTTTATCTTTCTTCTGTTGAATTTTTTTTCCACCTTTGTTAAAAACCCGTTGGACATAATTTGTGTAAATCTGTTTTTTAAAATTCTCCATTCTGTTCTGTGGAGGTATGTGAAGATATTTTAGGTATATTTAATACCAAGAACAAGAGAAAATTCTAGAGTTGTGGTTAGCAAATATTTTCTGTAAAGATTTTTGCTTTTGTAGTCTCTGTCAGTCAGAACTACTTAACTTTGTTATTCAAGCAGAAGCCATCATAAATAATACAAAATGAAGGAGTGTGACTGTGTTCCAGTTAAACTTCATGTACAAAAATATGTAGCAGGTTAGACTTGGCCCAAAAGCTATGGTTTTTGAGTGATGTGGCATTTGCCAATGTTTCTTCTAAAGCCGAGAATAATAATCAAGGTAAAAATCTTGTTGTCCAGAAACTATTGGATATTTTAAAAATACTGCTAAATTCTTTCTAGCCACTACACTGTTTCTGATGTTAATGGCCTTGTTATTATCTTAATCAGTATTTCTCATGTGAGAAATGTAAGGAACCATTTTAAAGAGAAAGCACTCATGTATATTGCTAATGGTTATTTAAATTACTCTCTACTATGGTATTACTTAAATATATAAAGCATAGGAAGAAGTATGATTTTCTTTTGTTTAAAGTTCTTAAAGGTTTCTCTGGTGGTGCAGTGGATAAGACTTCCTTTTCCAGTGCAGGAGATGTGGGTTCCATCCCTGGTCACAGAGCTGTGATCCCACGTGCCTCAAGGCCAAACAGCCAAAACATAAAACCTCTGCTGTATGTTGCCATGGCGTATTACTACTACTGCTAAGTCGCTTCTGTCGTGTCCGACTCTGTGCGGCCCCATAGACGGCAGCCCACCAGGCTTCCCCGTCCCTGGGATTCTCCAGGCAAGAACACTGGAGTGGGTTGCCATTTCCTTCTCCAAATGTGTATTAGATTGGTGCAAATGTAATTGCAGGTTTTCCATTGTTGGAATTTACCATTTGATATTGGAATGCATTCTTAATACATGCAGGTTATGTTGTACATCATTTTAATGTGCATTTCTTGCTTTGCTTTTTTTTTTTTTTAATAGCATTACTTGCTGTTTATTTTATATTTATTTTAGACTATGAAAATGATGGGGCTTCCCAGGTAAAACTAGCAGTAAAGAACTTGCCTACCAATACAGGAGATGTAAGAGACGTGAGTTCAGTCCCTGTGTTGGGAAGATTCCCTTGAGGAGGAAATGGCAACCCACTTCAGTATTCTTCCCTGGGAAATCCCGTGGACAGAGGAGCCTGTCAGGCCACAGTCACAAAGAACTGGATGCAGCTGAAGCGACTTAGCACGTGGAAATGATGTTAGACAAAAAGCAAATTTGAGTGATTTTCTTATTCGAGTTCAGAATGAGTCACGGAGCAGCAGAGACAACTCGCAACATCAACCACACTTCTGGCCTGGGAGCTGCTAAGGAATGTACAGGGCAGTGGTGGTTCAAGAAGGTTTGCAAAGGAGATGAGAGCCTTGAAGATGAGGAGCATGGTGACTGCCCATCTGAAGCTGACATTGACAAACTGAGAGCATTCATCAAAGCTGATCCTCTTACAGCTTATATGAGAGGTTGCTGAAGAACCCAATGTCAACCATTCTATGGTCGTTGGGCATTTGAAGCAAATTGGAAAGGCAGAAAACTAGAGAAGTGGGAGCCTCTTGAGCTGATTGAAAATTTAAAAATAATCGTCATTTTGAAGTTGTCTTCTCTTATTCTATGAGCTTCCCTTGTGGCTCAGCTGGTAAAGAATCTGCCTGCAATGCTGGAGACCTGAGTTCGATCGGTGGGTTGGGAAGACCCCTTGCAGAAGGGAAAGGATACCCACCCCAGTATTATGGCCTGGAGAATTCCATGGACTGTATATCCATGGGTCGCAAAGAGTCAGACATGACTGAGTGAATTTCACACTTTCTTTCTCTCTTATTCTACACAACAACAATGAACCGTTGCATCGGATTGTGATGTGTGACAAAAAGTGGATTTTATGTGACAACCAGGGACAACCAGTTCAGTGGTTGGAAGGAGGAGAATCTCCGAAGCACTTCCCAAAGCCAAACTTGCTCCAAAAAATGGTCACGGTCACTGTTTGGTGGTCTGCTGCCCATCTGATCCACTACAGTTTTTCTGAATCCCAGTGAAACCATCACATCTGAGAAGTATGCTAGGAAATCAGTGAGATGCACTGAAAACTGCAATGCCTGTAGCAGGCATTGGTCAACAACACAAAAGTCCCACTTCTCCATGACTATGCATGACTTCAGGTCACACAACGAATGCTTCAAAAGTTGACGAGTTGGGCTGTGAAGTTTTTTGTTTGTTTGTTTGTTTTTCAAGTTTCAGACTATTTATTCATCAGTGTAAACCCCAACACAATACACCAACATGATTTCGTGCATTTAGAGGGTAAATATTTCCTGGTTAAGTGGAAAATTGTGTGGATGGCTTCTGGAAGACCTTCATTCTAATCAGCTTTATAGTGAAATATTTCATTTAGAAGTCTGGACCTTCTTTCTTCAGTTTGCTGTAATCTACGTTCACAGAGTAGAACTTGTACTGATCATTAGGACCTAGTCTGTTCCAGGGTTCTGGGTTATTCTTTCTGTCCCAGCTGACATCGGGATTGAACAATGCCAGGCGCATGACATACAGTGCTGCTCCAGTCCCTCCTGCTCCAATAAATATGAAGAGGGGGGTCAAGCTAGGATGCTTCTTGGCCTGACTGATGATCTGGCAGAGCATGGCTGCGACAGTGGCCTCGAGTCCAAACCGAGAGAAAAACTAAGCCTCACGGCCAGAGATTAAGCACTCACCGCACCTGGGAGGAGCAGACGTCCAAAATCACTCAGGACAGCCTTGGGCTGTGAAGTTTTGCCTGGTCCACCATATTCACCTGACCTCTTGCCAACCGACTACCACTTCTTCAAGCATCACAACAACTTTTGCAGGGAAAATGCTTCAACAACCAGCGGGAGGCAGAAAATGCTTTCCAAGAGTTCGTTGAATCCTGAAGCATGGATTTTTATGCTACAGGAATAAGCAAACTTATCTCTCATTGACAAAAATGTGTTGATTATAGTGATTCATATTTTGATGAATAAAGATGTGTCTGAGTCTAGTTATAATGATTTAAAATTCATGGTCTGAAACCACAATTGCTTTTGCACCAACCTAATAACAATGGTCTTTAAAAATGGTCCACATCAAAAAAATCTTTTAAAAAAAGAGCTCTAGTGTATTTGTATAAGTAAGACTATGAAGCCAAGGACTTCCCTGGTGGCTCAGATGGTAAAACGTCTGCCTACAATGCAGGAGACCTGGGTTCAATCACTGGGTCGGGAAGATCCCCTGGAGAAGGAAATGGCAACCCACTCCAGTAGTCTTGCTTGGAAAATCCCATGGACAGAGGAGCCTGGCGGGCTACAGTTCACAGGGGCGCAGAGAGTCGGACAGGACTTAGTGACTTCACTTTCACTTTCATGAAGCCAATAAAACTAATATTAACACAATTCATTTGATGTAATGAATGAATATCTTATTCAAAATAAATAATTTTCCCAGGTTGAAAAAGATCTTTTAAACAAGGACTACTTTTAGTTTGAAATGACTATGTGATGACTCAAGTCTCCATAACTTTTTTGTGTTGAACTACTTTGAATATCTTGTGTAGTCCATATACTGATGTAATTGGCCTTTACTTAGCACAACATACGAGTTATAGATAAATGCTCACTTTTTCTTATACTCTGACAATTAAAAGCTCTTTCTTGTTATACTATTTTCTTAAACATCAAGGGGTACTAAGTTCATAAAGCCATTCTTACATTTAAGATGGTTTTCACGAGACCTGGAATATACTTACATTAAATATAATACAAAAATTAAATCATAAAGTTAAAAAAATCTTATAAAAATAATCCTTATAAATACATAAAACATCATAAAAATCATTTGGGAAATGCTATCTTGAATCTTTCCATTTAAAGTTGGTACAGTGTTTCATGAAAATAACATCTGCCTAAACTTATCTATGGGAAGATCTCCTGGAGAAGGAAATGGCAACCCACTCCAGTACTCTTGCCTGGAAAATCCCATGGACAGAGGAGCCTGGTGGCCTACAGTCCATAGGGTCGCAAAGAGTTAGACACGGCTGAGCAACTTCACTTCAGACTTATCTACAGACTTTGGGAGAAATGGGTACGTGTAATTTACCTACAGATGTTCACTTTTGTATAATTATTTTGAGGGATTTACATGGAAGCCTTGTCATCAGATTCTGAATTCTAATTAGTAATATAATGTTCTTCTGAGATATAACACAATGCATTTTTGTACTGTTATTTAACAGGTATCCCTGGAGGAAGAAATGGGATCCCACTCCAGTGTTCTTGCCTGTCAGGCAAGTCCATAGGGTTACAAAGAGTTGGACACGACTGAGTGACTGGGTACATGCACATTAGCAGGTGTTTGTTAAATATCAATTGCATGCTAGTACTGGAAATGAAAATAAAATTAACGCTTAGTCCTTGCCCTGGAGCGGTTAAAATAAGACATTCATATTAAATTTGTAGTTATCAGTAGCAAACAATTATCAAAAGCTTACTATTAAAATTTCCAGATTCTATTCTAGGTTCTTTACATGTGTTAAATTATTTACTCATACAAATAACCTTACAAGGTGAGTTTTATTTATTATTTTCCTTCCTTTATAGAAATAACTAAAAGACAGTTTAAGTAATTTGCTCAAGATCTCACAGCTAATAATTGGTGAAGCTACCATTCAAATCATAGCAGATAGATGGGGAGAAAAATGGAAGCTGTGACAGACTTTATTTTTTTGGGCTCCAAAATCACTGCAGATGGTGACTGCAGGCATGAAATTAAAAGACACTTGCTCCTTGGAAGAAAAGCTATGACAAACCTAGGCAGCAGAGACATCATTTTGCTGACAAATGTCTGTCTAGTCAAAGCTGTGGTTTTCCAGTGTCATGTATAAATGTGAAATTTGGACCATAAAGAAAGCTAAGCACTGAAGAATTGATGCTTTCGAACTATGATGCTGGAGAAGACTCTTGAGAGTACCTTGGGCAACAAGGAGGTCAAACCAGTCAATCCTAAAGGAAATCAGTCCTGAATATTCATTGGAAGGACTGATGCTGAAGCTGAAGCTCCAATACTTTGGCCACCTGATGTGAAGAACCAACTCATTTGAAAAGATCCTGATGCTGGGAAAGATTGAAGGCAGGAGGAGAAGGGGACGACAGAGGATGAGATGCTTGGATGGCATCACCAACTCGATGAACATGAATTTGTGTAAACTCTGGGAGTTGGTGATGGACAGGGAGGCTTAATGTGCTGCAGTCCATGGGGTCACAAAGAGTCAGACATGACTGAGCGACTGAACAACAAACCATTCAAATCAATCAATCTAACTCAATAGCCTGTGACTTTAATTCTGACTCAGTATCGTTTCTTCCAAAAGGAAATTAGTATCATCCAATTGGCTGGTCAGAGCCAACCTTTTAGTCAATTGATTCTACAGGTTGCATTTTACCATCTAATACCCCTTTGCCAATCCAGTCAGTATACTAACACAACCATTTTTGGAAATTATACATAATTGGGGAAATTATCTGGTCATTATAATGACTAAATTTGATTTCATTTTGGGGAAAAAGTCCTCTACCTAAGCATTTTCAGTTTTCTTTTGAGAGGCTCTTTCAGAATGACTGACCCTTTTATGGATTGCCCTAAGTTGGACTGGAAAAGACATTGAATTTAATGTAGAGATTTTATTTCCGGTCTAGCCCTGTTGAACATAAAAAAGAATAAGGAGTTAAATGTATTGAAGTCAAATAAACCTACTAGAGTTGGAAATTATTTGGCTTATATTGATATACTTTAAAGATTGTTTCTAAATATATTTAAGTGGTCACTTTACACTTTTAACATTCATGAATTAGTCCAAAGAGGATAAGAGTAGTTTTGTTTGTTTAATTTTTAATAATTCAAAAATAATATTGACAAAACAAAAGGCAACCCTCAGAATGGGAGACAATATTTGCAAACAAAGCAACCAATAAGTAGTTAAGCTCCAAAATATACAAATAGCTCATGTAGCTCAATATAAAAAAAAAAACCCAGTCAAAAAATGGGCAGAAAATATAAATAAATATTTCTCCAAAGAAGACATACAGATGACCAAAAAGCACACAAAAAGAAGCTCAACATCACTATTCATTAGAGAAAGACAAATCCGAAAGATACCCTGAGGTACCACCTCACAGCAGTCAGAATGACTAGCATCAAAAGAACTGCAAAGAGTAAATCCTGGAGTGTGGAGAAAAGGAAAATCTCCCAAAGTGTTGATGGGAATGTAAATTGATACAACCACTATGGAGAGTCCTTTTAAAAAGCTAAAAATAGAACTACCATATAACCTAACAATTCCACTCCTGGGCATATATCTAGAGAAATCCATAATTCGAAAAGATACACATGCCCTAATGTTCAATGGGTGTGTGTATCTTTTCATTTACAATAGCCATGGAACCCACCTAAAAGTCCGTCAACAGAGAGATGGATAAAGAAGGTGTGACACATATACACAAGGGAATATTACTCAGCCATAAAAAGGACAAAATAATGCCATTTGCAGTAACATGGATGGCCCTAGAGATTGTAATACTGAATGAAGTCAGTCAGACACAAAAAGACATATATCATATGACATCACTTATATGTGGAATCTTAAAAGAGGGTACAAATGAGCTTATTTACAAAACTGAAGTAGAGTCATGAATGTAGAAAACAAATTTACAGTTTTCAGTGGGTGGGAAAGGAGGAATAACCTGGGAGACTGGGACTGACGTACATACACTACCATAAATAAAGTAGATATCTAGTAAAGAACCTGCTGTATAGCACAGGGAACTTTACCCAATACTCTGTAATGGCCTGTATGGGAAAAGAATCTAAAAGAAAGTGAAAATATGTATGTGTATAACTGATTCACTTTGCTGTACATCTAAACTAATATAACATTATAAATCAACTATACTCCAATAAAAATTTAAGAAATTGGTCAGTAGAACATAAATTTGATGAAATATTTTTCACTGAGTACATTTTTATCAATACTATTTAGTTAAAAATTGCGAATATAAAACTTAGTTAACCTTTTTTAGTGATGACTCGATAATTTGGTCTTTTTCTTCCTCTAAATCTAAGCCATTTAATAAACAGCATATCACTATAATTTTATATTTGCTTGTCTCCATAACTACTAAACCACAGAAACAAAGTGTTTATAGAGTAATACCTTAGTTACTTTAATAAAATAATACCTTAGCTATTTTATAGTCTTATTTGTTGTGCCTATTTAATAGTTAATATAAGAATGAGGATACACAAATATGATTTGTTTAGTTATAGTCCTCAGAGAAGAAATGGCATATACTTGATCCTTTAAAAGATTTACTTGTTTCGTCATTTTAAAACCAAAAGAATGGTAGCCTGGGGGCAGCAGGAGTAATCAGAGTGATGAAATTGGTGGAGAAATAGAATGAATTTCAATAAAATGTGAACACTTATAACTTAATATAAAATTTATATATAAACATATAAAATTTATATATTTATATACAAATATATATACATATATATGTGTATGTTTACAGCCCAAAGCTGAATTATCTAATTCTATCTAATATTATCTAAGTTCTAATTACACACACACATGTATGTGTGTGTATTCAGTTGCTTCAGTTGTGTCCAACTCTTTGCGATGTTATTGACTGTAGCCCACCCGGCTCCTCTGTGCATGGCATTTTCCAGGCACTAGTACTGAAATGGGTTGCCATGCTCTCTTCCAGGGGATCTTCCCACCCCAGAGATCAATCTGTGGTCCCCATGTCTCCTGCATTGCTGGTGGATTCTTTACTGCTGAGCCACCAGGGAAGAGAGTTATATATGCACACAAGTTAATGCATGTGAATGAAATTATTTTAAGTTACATAGCAGCTTAAGGAACAATTGTTCAAAATGTTTTCATTCTATGCAATTTTAGTAATTTAATCAGCAGGTTTTAGTAAGGGACATTTTAATTTGATTCAGAGAAACATTATTTCCACATTTTAACTTTTTCCCCCACATTTTAACATGTTGAAATTGAGGTGCATTGTATAATCGCAGTTTCATTCATAGCCCAATGACAAAACTTGGTAAAGAAATAATTTGTCACGTTGAAACGGAGCAGGATTCTACGCCCCACCCTGTCCTCTGTCTGCCTTTTGCCTGTGAGACATTTTAGTTAAAAAGTGTCCTTAATCAGAGAAGTGAGAAATGCTGAAACACAGGAAAACAGTCAAGGGAGACTAAACAATACTAATGTAAGCGTCAAGCACAGTCAAGGACCTTCAGTTCTTTCCCAGGGTTATAGATAAGATTCTGAGCCACATCCTATGAGCTGTCCTATAGAGACCAAAACACCAGGTGGAAAAGTTAACTGCTTGATGATCAGACTGTACCCAGGATGTGAGCTGCCACAATTCCAGGAATTGACCACAAAGAAGTGGGAACAAATGTACCTTGGAACTGAAGATTAACTGTACCTAAAACAACTGAGAGGATATTGTTCAGACCACAGACAACCAATTTGAAGGTGACTGTTTGAGATGACTGTGCTGCTTCTGCATGTAACCCCCTGCCCTCCAACTCTGTCACTAAAAGCTCTCAACCTCTGCTAGTCAGGGAGGTATCAGCCTTTGGACAGATGTCCACCACCCTGCCGTCCTCAGTTGCTGGCATCTGAAATAAAGCAAACTTTCCTTTTCACCAATCTGGACTATCTATAGGCTTTTGAGCGGCAAGCAGCCAGACCCACAAACACATACATCTTTTGGTAACAATGTGGTCCACCTTGCCTGTGAACCTAATGCTGTAGGTTAAGTGTATATTTATCTAATTGTTTACTCAGCTAGGTTATTTGCAAGTTGATTGAAATTCAAACAGAAGGTTGAATTTTAAATTAATTTGGAACCATAATTGTAACACCAAATTCATACAAATTATTTATTGAGATGCAACACGTAAATGAAAAATATTAGACTTAAAAGAGCATAACATAGATCTGTAGGATGAAAATTTATTACAAATTGAGCAAATATCTGTTGCTAGAGCATTACCTGCATATTTTTAAAGCATCAACCAAGTAATTTACAGAACCTACTTAGAAAATACACAAGAAGATAAAGCTGAGTTTTGTTTTGTCATTGAGACATTTAAAAAGGATTTCTGGTCACACTCCAGGCAATGCAATTAAAGAGAGGAGAAATTGCCAAATCTCTTGGAACAGATCACAGAATTTTCAAAGCTAGGAAAGGTTGGTGTGATGACTCATACCTCATGAAACTCTGTTCCTCAGATACTGAGCATGTAACATTCAAAGGCTTCCAGCTGACTTCCAAAAGAAGCTGTTAACTTCCAGGAATACATAAGTCCTATAGGGAGAAAAGGAAACCTTGAATTTAACTAAATTGGAAATGCAGAGAAAATCTTGATATTCCTTGATATGCCAGAAATTATATAGTCCATCCTAAATGTGCTAAAGCAGTCAGGTTCATGAGCATTGACTATAAAATGCAATATTTCTGTGTTCTGTAATTGCATATGCCTGGAAGTGATTCAGGAGAAGCTTTCAATTCTGAATTATTATAATATTCCTGTATTCTCTGGGATAGGAAGACTTATTTCACAGCTAATGTCCAAAGGCTTCTAGCCTATAAATAGGACATTTCTCTTGTCTCCTAAATCAAGATTGTAATTTAAACAACAAAAGGGAGACCTAGAGCAAAGGCTGAAGAGTGAAGTGTGCTGTGCTGTCATTTCAGTCGTGTTCAGCTCTTTGTGACCCCCAAATCTTTATAGCCTGCTAGGCTCCTCTGTCCTTAGGATTCTCCAGGCAAGAATATTGGAGTGGGTTTTCATGCTCTCTGCCAGGAGATCTTCCTGACCCAGGGATCCAACTCAGGTCTCTTGTATCGCCTGGATTGGCAGGGAGATTCTTTACCACTGGCTCCACCTGGGAAGCCCAAAAGTGAGGAGGAGATTCTGAGAGAGAAGAGTGAAGCAAATAGAGGGCCTCCCGCCTGAGCTTGAGAGTCTGAAAGGGGAGCCACTGAAAACAGGCCAAAAGGAGGTAGGCAGAGAGAAGGGAGGAAGACCAGTGGAATATAGTGTCAGGAAAGTGAAAGTGAAAGTCACTCTGTCGTGTCCAGCTCTTTGCTACCCCATGGACTATACGGTCCGTGAAATTCTCCAGGCCAGAATACTGGAGTGAGTAGCTTTTCCCTTCTCCAGGGGATCTTCCCAACCCAGGGATCAAACCCAGGTCTCCTGCATTGCAGACAGATTCTTTACCAGCTGAGCCACAAGGGAAGCCCACAAGTGTCAGGAAAGCAATGCAAAATTAATGTTTCAAGAAAAGAATATTCAGTCGCTAAAAGCTGCTGAGATACTGAGTAGTATGAGGCAGAAATGTGTCCACTGAATTTAGTTATAGAGAGTCAACTGAAACTCAAGAAAGTGGTTTTCGCATGGAGTAGGACACTAAAAGATTAAATTGATCTGAGAAGTTAACTGGACAAAAAAAGTGCAGATTAAAATAACTTTTCTGATAAGTTTAAAAGAATGAAGGACATGAGCTGAAAGAATATTGGAGGTAATTTTTTTTTTTTTAAGTTTTGGATGGAAAGAATTTAAAGATAAATTTGTATAGGAATATGTCAGGAAGCATTTAACAGGAGGCTTCCTGTGTGCCATTTTGGATCTGTCAGGAATTCTCTCTTCCTTATTAATTCCTGAATATTCAGGAATTAAGAGGAGAGGCAAGCCTCTCCCTGGACTGAGGAATCCAGGCATTTCCTTCGTTAGTTTTTCTATACGGTGGTAAGTACCCTCTTCCTTCTTGTGAACCACATGTTAGAAGTGATTGTTTACAACTCTCTCTCTCTTTAATATGGATCGCTTATGTTTTGCAAGTCTGGAATTTTAATCTTTATCTTTGCTGAGAATAACTACCTTGTAAGACAGTATATATGCCCACACCATGTTGATTAAATGCCTTTACTCCATCAGAGCTTTGGTCCCCGTGTCTTTCTTTCTCTCTCTCTCTCTCTCTCTCTCTCTCTCTCTCTCTCTCTTTCAGGCTGATCCCCTGGAGAGCAGAGGCTCTCTGAGTTCACTTTCCTGCCTGGGCTTCTAAGACCCTCTTGAGAAGGCATCCTGTGCCTTAACCCCATTGAGAGGGTGCCTGAGGCCTTCATGAACAGAGCAAGCCCTGTGCAGGGACTTTATTGGCTTTCTGCGTAAACCAAGGAATATCAGCCTCTTTCTCTCTCCTTTACTTTCTTATCGGTCGACCCTGGACCACCAGGTTCCAGTCCATTAAAGGACCTCAACAGGAATAGAATAATTCACTGTGGTTTGAACTGTAGGTTATGACTTTTTAATGTGTTGTAACATTAATTCAGTGAGTGGTGACCAGCATTAATTTTGAAAAAAGATAAAATATTAGTGTATCATGCCTAGTAAGGTAATCTTATCTTGTAAAAAAATTTTTGGTATAAATTGTCTATTGCAAGCCACAGTGAGATATATTTTGTATATTTAATGGCAACCCACTCCAGTACTATTGCCTGGAAAATCCCATGGACAGAGGAGCCTGGTAGGCTACAGTCTATGGGGTCGCAAAGAGTCGGACACGACTGAGCGACTTCACTGTCACTGTCACATGATATTTATATATAGCATACATATAATGTGAATGGGTTTCCCAGGTGTTGCAGTGGTAAAGAATCCACTTGCCAGTGCAGGGAACACAGGAGATATGGGTTAGATCCCTAGGTCAGGAAGATCCCCTGGAGAAAGGAATGACCACCCACTCCAGTATTCTTGCCTGGAGAATCCCATGGACAGAGGAGCCTGGCGGGCTATGGTCCATGGGGTCACAAAGAGTTGGACATGCACACACATAATGTGTTTATAATGGGTCGCAATGTAATACATGTATTCTTTGCTGTGAGTCTTAGTAAAGAAAAAAAAATACTCTGACAATAAAAGTATTAAATATTAGCATAGATCTGAAGAATGTGGGGTGAACTGAGACTAAAATTTCATGTAGAGGAACTGGCCTTCAAGAAGAGGAGTAATGGGTACTTCTTTGTATCAGAAAGGCACAAGGAGAAGATTGTTACACATGCAGGTTAATGACAGATTTGGGAGCCGAATATTGAAGGAATCCCTGCGTGATGGCTCCAGTCATTTTAGTTAAGTACAATGCAATCATCTGCTGAGATTGAAGTGTATGGACAAGGTATCATAGTTTGTAAAAGATGTTAGAAATATATGTTATGGAAATTAGGTCAAGATGATCAGAGAGTTACACTGACTGTGTGGAGGTGAGGTTGTTGATTGAATTGATCAACCCACTTGTGTGTTACCAATCCATTTCTGAGTGTTTAGTTATCTGAGAATACATACAGATGCCGGTAACAAAGATGGATGGAATCAGGATTGGGTCTTTTCTCACTGGAGACTTTAAAAGGATAAATGGACAAGGGAGATTAGTTCATTGGCACCAAAATGACTGATGTGAAAGACTAGAAAGGTGTAAGAAGTTTGATATTTGGAAGAAAGGGAGTGATCAATGGAGCTTAAGGCTCAGAGATTGCAAAACAGTGAGAATTGGGGTTCTGAGCAGGCAAATGGAAATTTTCATAAGAGAATGAAATGTTTATAATTTTGAAAGTGGAAATTTTTTCAGTAAAGTATAAGGGATTGGTGGAGTTGGTTTGAAATATGCCATTAACCATAAGAAAATCTGGAAATTATTAAAATATGATGTTGGATAGGTTGTCTACGTGAACATTGAATTTCCTGAGATGGTGGTAGGAATAGAGAAAGAATGTAATATCCTGAGCTGAATACCAAAATCTTTAGTGAATGAGATGAATTGGACAGTGGGTTGGTAGATGAAAACAACAAAGAACAGGAGTTAAAAAAAAGTGGCTGGCAGAGCTTCTGTGAAACAAGGCAGGCAGTGAGAACAGGGAGAACTCGCGCCCCACTTCTAATCCATGAGGAGAATGCATTCCCTGAGAGTCCAGCTCTGGGTCCAGACTGCTTGGGTTTCACTGCTGGCCTCATTGCCCTCTACTTCTATGACCTTGATTAATTTCTCTCTGTCTGAGTTTCACGCCTCTAAAATATGAATACAATGCCTACTTGGTAGGATTGCTACAATAATTATATGAAATATGGCTATGAAATTAATCCATGTATTAAGTCCATGTACAGTAGGGCTTACATAGGAAGTACACACTAAATGCTTGCTATTATTATGGCTATTATTTTCTAGAATGTTTGACAATTTCTACTTGAGAGAGCTGTGGAAGGTTTCTCACTAGTAATCCAGTTTCAGTTAAAGTAATGCTTGGGGAAGCTGCTAGGATTGTAGGGATTTGCTGGTTTCACTGGGAGTGTTCCAGAAAGGACAATGAGGTTGTTTTGGAAGGAAACTAAGTGTGAGTATGATGGCAGGTAAAGGATCAGACATACTGAGTATCAGAGATGAGAATAGAGCTAGGAATAACTTAAAGATCCTGTGGCTTCATAAATACAATGAGAAGTCACAGTCGCTACCACAATGGCACATCATTCACACAGACTCTACACAGAAACTGCGGTAAAGACAAGGGTATGAGGCATTTAGTGAATTTAGTACCAACAATCTTTTGAAAGAGGAAAGATATTTTGGCCTTACAGAATTCATGCATGTGTGATACATGAAGGAAAGGAGGTCTTGTAAGTGTGGAGTGGGGTGAAATATTTCCTTTCCTCCTAATGTCATTGTGAGGGTAACTGTGACTGGGGCTTTGGGTAAATGAGCATAAGCCACACTGACTCTCAGAGAAGTAAAACAGGATGCACTTTGACTATAATCTCCATGCATATGTAGTTGATATAGCTGCCCATCACCCTAACCACTACTGTCTTTCTGTTTCCAGAGAAGTCATTGCTCAGTTGTGTATGACTCTTTGTGACCCCATGGAGTATAGCCCACCAGGCTCCCCTGTCCATGGAGTTTCCCAAGCAAGAATACTGGAGTATTCTTGTAGAATACAGCCTATCAGGTCTATACTCTGAGGAAACCAAAATTGAAAGAGACACATGTATCCCAGTGTTCACTGCAGCACTATTTACAATAGCTAGAACATGGAAAATGTAGAAGTCCATTGACAGATGACTGGATAAAGAAGCTGTGGTACATATGCACAATGGAATATTACTCAGCCATAAAAAGGAACACATCTGAGTCAGTTCTGATGAGGTGGATGAAACTAGAGCCTATTATACAGAGTGAAGTGAGTCAGAAAGCGAAAGATAAATATCGTATACTAATGCATATTTATGGTATCTAGAAAGATGATACTGAAGAATTTATTTGCAGGGCAGCAATGGAGAAATAAACATAGAGAACAGACTTATGGACATGAGGAGAGGGAAGGAGAGGCGAGATGTATGGAAAGAGTAACATGGAAACTTACATTACCATATGTAAAATAGAGAGCTAATATAAATTTGACATAAGTCTCAAGGAACTCAAACAGGGGCTCTGTATCAACCTAGAGGGATGGTTTGGGCAGGGAGATTGGAGTGAGGATCAAGAGGGAGGGGACATATGTATACCTATGGTTGATTCATGTTAAGGTTTGACAGAAAACAATAAAATTCTGTAAAACAATTATCCTTCGATTAAAAAAAATGAATAGGAAGTAGAAAAAAAAAAAGAATACTGGAGTAAGTTGCCATTTCCTCCTCCAGGGAATCTTCCTGACCCAGGGATCTAATCCATGTCTCCTGCATTGCAGGCAGATTAAGGTCATTGTTTACTTTCTCGTTTGTTCATTGACTGAATGTGAAGTAACAAGAAGCAAGCCTTCTGTCTCTTGTTTACCATAGCATCTACGGCACCTAGGCAGTCACCATTATTTCTTAAATGCAGAAGATCCCGCATTCCAATTCAGGTGATTTATATAATTTTGAGAATGCTATTCCTCAGTTTAATCTGTGAAGTTACTTGGCCTTTCAAAAATTCAAATTCAAAACACTGCTGTTAAGTGCCTACTACTAGATATAATTTCCTTTTTGAATTTCTCCTTCTTGTGATACAAAAAGTGGAATCATGATGAATGACTAAGCATGGTTTTGTTGTACCATGGTATACATAATTATATTCAGTCTAAATTTAGAACTATTTTCAGTGAAACTTCATGCATTTTGTTCTTTTTATTAGTTCTCAGCAAGGAAGAACATTTGGCTCTTCCAAATGTTCTTTATTTGAAACGTGCTATACTGAAAAGGAGGTGGAGGAACCATGACAACTTACTGATGCTTTTCTCTCTAAATTGGCTTCTGCTCTGTAACAGCCCTCCTTGGCTTTCCCTCATGGCTCCCAAGATGAATGGAAATTAGTTTCAGGACTGAAAAGTCTAGTAGTTTCTTGAAGAATTCAGAATCATAGTATTTATTTATTTATTTTTTTTCTGGGAGCAAATGGTCAACTGGAAACCTTTTCTCAGTGCAAGTGAATAGACATTTTAGAAAGTACAGCTTTCTGAATAATAATAAAGTAGTGAAAGTGTTAGTTGCTCAGTCGTGTCCGACTCTTTGTGACCCCATGGACTGGAGTCCTCCAGGCTCCTCTGACCGTGGAATTCTCCAGGCAAGAATACTGGGTTGGGTTGAAATTCTCTTTTCCAGGGGGTCTTCTCAACCCAGGGATCGAACCCATGTCTCCTGCATTGCACGTGGATTCTTTACCATCTGAGTCACCAGCGAAGTAACAGCTTCCCTGTGATGGTAAAGAGTTTGCCTGCAATGCACACTTGCTGTACTTTCTTCCTGCAGACATCTTATACCTACTCTTGGTGTCATTATTTCATATCCCTCATGTCACAGTGCAAATGTCACTTCTCGAGAGAGGCTCTCTCTGCTACTCACAGCCACACTCTTAATTTTCTATTATAGAGTCTATTTCTTTCCTTCTCATGCTTCTCCCAAGCCCTAAACATCGGTTGCTATTGCATGTCTTCCTAAATGCAATATAAGCTCCACGAAGAGAGGAATTAAATTACTATTTTTTAAAACTCAGAATTTATCACAATCCTCTGGGTCAGTATAGTCTGAATCACTAAATTCCTAAGGGCTATTTATGCCACTATTCATTTTTTATATCTTCTTACACAGGTCACTGCAATATTGTGTAATATTTGTAGTATCTAACTGCTTTACTATTAAAGTTTTATAATGTGTATTCTATAGCAGCATTAACAAGTTTCTCTTATTTGAATCAGTTACTCAGATAAAATAATTCTTTTCCTATATTTAAGAAATGTCTTTTAAAATATATATCACTCATCTCTTGCTCTCTGTGTGACTAAATTATATTACATTCCTTCTCTACCACATATATATCTAATTTTATCTATTTTAAGATCAGTATATCCTCCAGTTATTCTGTCATGTATGCTTTATTTTTCTGGTTTCTTTGCATTTTCAATACATTTCAAGGTCTGAAAGGGTCATATTTAGAGTCTAGATGATAATTCATGAAAATGTAAGATAAAGCAATAGGATATCTTTTAAATTACCAAAGGTAGAAGGGACAGAATACAAATGTTTCCATTTGTGAACATGCAGTCACTCTTTCGTGTCTGACTCTCCGTGACCCCATGGACTGTAGCCCACCAGGATCTTCCGTCCATGGGATTTTCTAGGCAAAGAGCCTGGAGTGGGTTGCCATTTCCTTCTCCGGGGGATCTTCCTGACCCAGAGAGCAAACCCAGGTCTCCCACATTATAGGCAGACCCTTTACTGTCTGAGCTACCTTGGAAGTTTCTGTTTGTACTGTGGAATAAATTCAACTAGAAGTGTAGAAACTAACAATGCACAGTGTATAGACAATATCTGTAAATATGTCAGAAAGAAGAGGCTAGTGATATTTTCACTGAACTGTACAATTATAGTCATATGAGACTGTACATTCCTTTTGTGAGATATAAGACTTTTTACTACTTATTTTTACAGTACATAGAATATAATTTTTGCTAAATGGTAATATTATTAGTAAAAGTTAAATAATAAAATGCTTTTAAATGAGAATTATGTAATTTACCAGACTTTAAAAATTTTAATGATGAACTAGAGTATAAATTACTTTTTAGAAGTGGTGTATGTATCAGGTTATAATTTTTTGACTTAAAATTTAATGTGAAAGCTATTACTATAATGAATAGCGCTATTATTAACATTTATATGCTCTATGTTTCTCAGCTGGAAATCAAATTGTCAGGGGCTATGCAGCAGACATGTGGCAACAAGTCCAGCGGCATGGAAGAATCAGTAACCAGAATTTTCAACAAGGTACCAAGAGCTCTTGCAGTGATGTGATCAGGCACAGGAATTAAAGGAACAGACAGGCATTGTGCAGTGGGCGACAGTATCCAATTTCACTGATAATAAAGTGGCTTTTGTATGGTAGATTTTGTCCAGGTAATTTTTTAAAGCACCGTTCTACTCCTTCCAAAAGCAGTTGCATATTTGTTAGGAGGTAAATCACCTGTCTGTGGTCATTATACCCGGATCCTTATAGTTCATAAAACTGGGCTTCAGGTGTTTCAGAGCTCATCAATAACTTAGTACGAAAAGCCTCCATCTGACGATTGTAAGGGATCTCAAAGATAATATAATCTTCTAAAATTACTAGACTTTATCTTTTAGAGCCATTTTAGATCTATAGAAAAACTGAGCAGAAATTATACAGAGCTCTCCTATCACTCCTCTCTTCCCACACAGTTTCACCTATTATCATCTTTCATTGTTTTTAATGTTTCCTTAAGTCTTGTGCCAGACAACCTGAAGGATTTTAATATGATCTCTATAAATAAAATTTATTCCAAGCATCTCTAGATCTACACATTTGGAGTAGTGGTTGAAGGTATGGTCTTTAGTATCAAAGAGTTGCATTTGTGATCGAATTCTGGTTCTGTTGCCTGCTAGCTGTGGTATCTTGAAAAAGCCCCTTACGGTTTTTGAGTCTCGAATCGATTGTCTATAACATAGTAGTAACAATATCTGCCTTGATAGATTGATGTGGGAATTAAACCAGGTTGTAACACAATATCTATGTTAATAAAGAGTGGATGCTGTTTTTTTATTACAAATAAATCCCCCCCCCTTTTTGTTTTACAGGTAACATTATGGAACTTCAGGAACATTGAAGGAAAAATTTTTAGGAAAAGTACAGTAGTGTAGTACAAAAGAAAAAATCAGAGGCTTTGAAATGAAGCTATTTGAAACTGGGTGACTTTGGGAAAATAGTTTAAGTGGCCTGGTCCTCTATTTTTTTCAACTTAAAAATGGAAATAGTGTTAATTATATTTTCTCTTGAGAGTTAAATGAGATGATACATGTAAAGTATCTTCCAAAGTGTATGTAACATAACTGGCCAAAATATATGACTATGCCTCTATAAGGAAGAGGCATATATAGTCTTTTCAGATTGTCTGAAATAATAAAATATAAATATGCTAAGTGTGGGGCTTCCCAGGGAGCGCCAGTGTTAAAGAACCTACCTGCCAATGCAGGAGACATATGGTTCAACTTAGGTTCAGTCCCAGGGTTTGGAAGATCCTATGGAGGAGGAAGTGGCAACCCACTCCAGCATTCTTGCCTGGAGAATCCCATGGACAGAATAGCCAGGTGGGGTACCATCCATGGGTTGCAGAGTTGGACACGACTGAAGCGACTTTGCCTGCACACATGTGCAAGACCTACTATAAGTTATAATAAGATTTTTGACTGGGCAGAGGGTCAGTGTGTCAGTATTGCTCAAGGATTAACTGTAATTTAACATTTTTAATGACAATATTTAATAATATATGTAGGGTTTTACAAACAGCACTAAGTGATGTGGTGGTGTAAAATCTAAGTTCTGAAAGATTTAGAGGCAAATAAAGATGCTGAATTTAAGTAGGTTAGAATTTTGTTTGAAATCTTACAACTATTAGTGACCAGAGCTTGGACTAGAACCCAGGTTTCCCAGCCAACTGCTTTTCTCAGGAAACCATGCTGAAAAGTAGTAGGTGATGTTTTATGTTATTAAGTGCAAAAATACATTTACAGAAAAATGCTTCCAACAATATCTACAGGCATAAATATTAAGATTTAAGTAGCATTAATTTTTCAAAAGGAATGTTTTACAACTGCTGAAAATATTTGAAGAGTAATTACTAATAGTTGCTTGGGAATGGATCTGTCTTTGCAGGACTTGAAAGACCGTGATAGGGAAATTTCTACATGAATAGGTTTACTGGTTTGGGCCCTCAGCTTGTAATACTGGAGTGGGTAGCCGCTCCCTTCTCCAGGGGATCTTCCTGACCCAGGAATCAAACTTGCCTTTCCCACACTGCAAGCAGATTCCTTACTGTCTGAGCCATCAGGGAAACCAAAAAATTCCACTTTTTTTCTGTCTGGAAGCTACACATTAAAAGATAAAGCCCTGAATTATTCTAGTAAAATAATCTTTTTTCTATTTTCCAGTCAGTTCAACTGTTTGATAGTATTAAAAAAAAAATAGGGACTTCCTTCATGGTCCAGTGGTTAAGACTCTGCACTTCCACTCAGGGGACACAGTTTGATACCTGCTCAGGGAACTAAGATCCTGTGCTCATGGCCTAAATAAATAAAAATTAAAAATACATTAAAATACCTATTTGATGAGTTTCAGTGTTTATGCAGTGCTGAACATTTTTGCAACATCTCACAAAAATGTAAAATTCATGTGTTTATATATTTAAAATATGTACATTGTGATTTTTCAAATAAAATCTAATATTTGTTTAGATGTGTAGAAATAGATAAATGCATGAGGAAAGGAAATGAGCCATAAACTCATTGACAAATCATGAAAAATGGCTGTTTCACAGCAGTGCATATTACCCAGAATACTTTTTTAAAAAAAGCATTTCTTAAAGCATAATGACATGCAAATATAAAGAACAGTAAAAGAGAAAGCAAAGTATTGAATGCTCTTTAAATGAAATTTTCATAATCTTTAATGACAAACATTAGAATATTGCTGAGACTAGATCACGGGCATTTCTTTAAGTGCCTAGTGGAGTATCTTTCTAAGTAGGAAATAAGAACTTTATAGTGTATCACTGAATTTATTATTATGCTGGTTTATTTTCTTTTAGCATTTATACTTGGTATTTGAATTTCAGTTTATGTTTATTAATGTACTCAAAACACTTTCAGTTTTGTGCTCAATACGATTTTTCTGGGTATAGCGTTTGCTAATAAAGACAGGGAAACATTGCATATCAACAAAGTGTGACTTTATCAGGGTCAGTCAGAATCACTCTTCAAACGCTGCTGCTCATACTGCACTGAATGTCACATTTATGTGATTCAGGCAGACTGATGTCTCTAATCACTCGACAGCATTGCTTATTCACAAAAGATTGTGCCTTCCATTCACAAAAGATCGCATCTTCCATTCACAAAAGAGCACGTCTTACATTCACAAAATATCGCATTCTCCAATGCCTTCATCTCAGTCTTGACCCATTTGGTTAACTTTCAACTAGGCTCTTTTGATAATCCTGATTTCCTTATTTTTTGTTTTATAGCTTTTCCAATTTTCCAATGTCCAACCTAAGCTAGATCATAAATACATTTTTTTGTTCTTATTCCTAATCTTCAGAGCATTAATGATTTCAGCCTCAAAATTGACCTGATTAAAACTGGCTGAGTCCAGTTTTATCTCCCTTGCTAAGTATGTATGGGTCAATTCTAGAGAAATGAAAAAGAAACTAGTATAATGTATTGAGATCCTGTCAAGAGACTGGCTTGGAGTTGATATTTAACACATATTTTTAACCAGTTCTATCTGCTTCCCCGGTGGGTCAGTGGTAAAGAATCAGCCTGCAATGCAGGAGCCATAGGAGACATGGGCTCAGTCCCTGGGTTGGGAAGATCCCCTGGAGGAGGTGACGGCAAACCACTCCAGGTTTCTTGCTTGAAAGTTTCCATGGACAGAGGAGCCTGGTGGGCTGCAGTCCGTAGGGTTGCAGAGAGTCAAGCACGTGTGAAGTGACTTGGCACAGATGCACGCACAATAACTATGAGAGTCACCTCCTTCTCTTCTTTACCATTGCCTCTATACAGATTAAGGATCCCAGTTATTCTTGGATTATTGGTTTGCTACACAAAACTGCAACAAATTGCCCTATTTCCAGGTTAAGAACTGGCAGTGTAGAATAGAAAATAGCAATGTCTTTAAGGTTTTACAGAGACACACAGGACCTGGTAAATGATTAGATATATGGTGAAGGAGGAGGAGAGGGCAAGACAGTATGGTAGACACTGGCTTGATGCTCACTAAGCCTGTTCGTCTTTCTTCCCATAGAGTTAATTGATGTTTTTAATTATCCTGCAGTAGAATGGAGCCTCATGAAAAGTCCTTGGCAGTGGACTGTAAATGGAAGTGATTTGTGGGTAAAGGAGTTAAAGAGTGCACGCTTTCTCCATGCTGTCTTTGATTCCCAGTTAGTTCACTGGATGATGTCAGGATGAAACCACATTTAGAGAACAGTAGATCCAATAGATAAAAGCAGCCTGCATCCCCAAATAAATGCATGGAACAGAGACCCTGCTGCTCTATATGAACTTTCATGTGAGTGAGAAATAACATGAGAGTGTATGTGTGTGTGTGTGTGTTGTGAACTTCAAAATTTTAACTTGTATCATTTTTATAGCAGTTATAATGTAATCACCCTGACTAATACAGCTGTCATTCAGATTTATGGCCTGAGAACATAAGTGGTTGAATAATATCTTTCACAAACTCTGGAAAATAGTAGGATGAATTTTTTTGGATGGGAGATATTAATTTTTTTTAATTTTATTGAAGTATAGTTGATTTGCAATGTTGTGTTAATTTCTGCTGTACAGCAAAGTACTTTGGTTTATGTATATGTGTGTGTATATATATATGTATATATTCTTTTCCATTACGGTTTATCACAGGGTACTGAATATAGTTCCCTGTGCTATACAGTAGGACCTTATTGTTTTTCCATCCTATATATAGAGTTTGCCTCTGCTAATCCCAAACTCCCAATCCTTTCCTCACCACTGTGCTTTCTCCTTCTTGGCAGCCACAAATCTATTCTCTTTGGAGATGACTTTAGATTTAATCAACTAATTTTGATATGACTGTGGATCATCAAAAAGTAAATGCCAAGTGGGGATTTGGATGTGTTCTGGAATCCAGAGAAAAATAGAAACCTGGAAATAGTTATAGGAGTTATTGACATACACTAAAATTGAAGTTATGAGAGTGAATGAGGAAACCTCAGAGTTTATGCAGTAAGAGACTGAGAAATTTTCCAGGGCCAATACCTTAGGAGGGTTTCCCTGGTGGCTCAGACAGAAAAGAATTCACTCATATTGTGGGAGACCTGAGTTAGATCCCTGGATTGGGAAGATCCCTGGAGAAGAGAATGGCTACCCACTCCAGTATTCCCATGGAGAATCCCATGGATGGAGGAGCCTGGCAGGTTATAGTCCATGAGGTCACAAAGAGTCAGACATGACTGAGTGACTAGCACAATACCTTAGGAACAGAAACACTGAAGAAATGGAAAGAAAGAAGAAAAAAAAAAGAACCTGAAACAGTCCTGCAGGGAGGCAACAACATAGTCAGGAGGAAATCCAGAATATTGGATTGTCTCTTAAGATAAAGGGAGACAGAACTACACAGAGGTGACAGCCAACAAAGTCAGTATTTGCAGAGACTAATCAGCCCATCAGATTTGACTACTAGGAGGTGTCATGTGTGTGTCATGACCTTACGCCCTCTTTGTTCAGGGCAGTCCAAGTTGATGATTAATTATTAATAATTTCCCTTTTTACTCCCATCCTGGGTTGAATGATAAGATACAATCACATGAGTCATAAACACAGTTGATAAGAATAGTTTCAGTGGTGATAAAATCTTGGCTGTAGCTTAAGTTCATGGGTGGGAGAGTGAGGAGGAAGGGTTTCTTAACACAGGCTTAACTGTGGAGGGAAAGACAGAGCTGAGGTAGGTGGGTGAGGAATCACTGGAGGGATCTTTGTTGGTGGTCAGTTTCTTTGTTTATTCTGGAGCTGTGCTGGGTCTTGGTTGCAGCTCTCAGCTCTCTCTAATTGTGCCATGAGAGCTTAGCTGTCCTGTGTCACGTGGGGTCTTAATTCCCTGACCAGGGATTGAACCCACGTCCCTGCATTGGAGGGCAGATCTTAATCACAGGACCACCAAGGAAGTCCTTGTTGTTTTGTTCTCAAGTTAGGAGAAGACTGAGCATTTTTGTGCTCAGGGGAAAGAAAATCATAAATAGGGAGAAATGTTAGCCTGCTTGGTAATAAAGAAGAGGTCTCAGACTAGGTTCCAAGCGAGCCAAAATGGACCGAAGGTCAGTTCTTCATCTGCTTTGTTACCCAGATATTGTTGTTTTCTGTTTTCTCTTTTGGGACTCAGCATTACCAGTATTACCTGTTTTAGGCCTTAGTTGTGGGCCACATCTCCTGAGAGATGAGGCCTGTATTCCAGCAAAGGCAGCTGCCTGTGGCTCTACAAGGGATTCATATCTTTAGCTTCAACACATATTCAGATGCTTTGTCATCATTTTTATCTGATAATTCCTATAATCAAATCATGAGCTGTAAAACTAACACATTTTATTTACTATCTGAGATAAAACAGGAGACTATTAACCAATACATTTTTCTCTTCTCTAATGGGAATCGTAATCACTGTTCAGTCTTTCACTATATATTAATGTCCATTAGAAGTTCACCCTCCATAATATAGAGGTAAAAATTCATTTACCTATATTATGCTGCTAAATAAATAATCAGTGTTAACTATACACATACGAGGAAGATGTAAGAATTAAAATTGATAAGATAGAGTCAGACTAACCCTAATCAGGGACTTCCCTGGGCTCAGTCAGTAAAGAATTCACCTGCAATGCAGGAGACCTGAGTTCAATCCCTGTGTTGGGAAGATCCCCTGGAGAAGGGAACGGCTACCCACCCAGGTATTCTGGCCTGGAGAATTCCATGGACAGAGGAGGCTGGCAGGCTACAGTTCCGTGGGGTCACAAAGAGTCTGACATAACTGAGCGACTTTCACTTTCAACCATAATCAGGATTCAGCCACTCAGGAGAATGAGAAAATGCAGCCTTCAGTATCACTGACTCATGCAAATCTAATGGGTTATATTGTTTAGCAGACAATTTCACTGCAACAAGAACCATCTTTCTAAAGAAAGAAATCCTTCTATTATGGAAAAAAATGAAACTACTTTAAAACAAATTAGATTTCCTTTTAAGTTTGAGAAAGTAATGCTGCTTGCATTGGTGACAGGCTCATAGACCGGTAGGCACTAACTCAATGGATCATGTATAATAGCTGGCCAGGAGACTTGACTGAAAAGTGGAAGTCAAGATCTCATTATAAGAAGGGGCTTACTGCTGTTGAAGATCTGTTCCACAGAGTTAATATTTGGCCCAAGAGAAGCCGCTTTTGAGAGGGATCTGCTGTAACTGTGATATTCCTGAAGTAGCACCACTGTATATAAATGTCCATGTCTCATTCCCACTAGGAAACTGCCATATTAAAGATATTTTTGTTAAAGGACAGTGCAAGTCATTTACTTCAACAGTCAAACAATACTCGCATTAGACTTTGCTGACTCATTTTTACCCCCGAGTCTCTGGAAATGCAGACCTGTTGGAGGGCATTTATATGTATTTCCTCATGGAGATGACTGAAACCCAGAGAAAGGACAGATAGCCTGGGGAAAACTAAGGTTACTTAGTGTCAACAAAAAAAACTAGTTGATCAAAGAAAGAACTGAAAAACTATGTGTGCTGACTTTGAGGATTATAAACTGGAAAGAGCATCTCAGAAAACTCAGAATTCTTTTGCCAGTTAGAAATAATGGCAGAGTTATGTAACCTTATTATTGACCATTTACACAGTCCAGATGTAAGTATCACCCTAGTGGGTCCTCTGGTCCCGTACAAGATCTAGAAGGAATGTTATCCTTTAAGGAGTTGTCTTGTCGATGCTGGGAGAATGTTGTTCTTTGTGGTTGAGCAGACATTCCTGCCAGTGGGGGAGATTTGGTCCATGTGTGAAATGGAGACACACAATTCACAGCAGAGGGGAGACAGGAGGCCAAAGGGCAGAGAAGTTTTATGTTTATATTTTCTTGTCTTGCCATAAAACATGAATTCTATTGCATAAGAGTATTGGAGGGGGAGGAAAAGATGGACTAAGTGGACAGAAATATGCAGATTAACATAGGTGGCAGACAGTCTTGGTTGTGCCAGTTCAGTTCAGTTCAGTTCAGTCGCTCAGTTGTGTCTGAATCTGTGACCCCGTGAATCGCAGCATGCCAGGCCTCCCTGTCCATCACCAACTCCCGAGTTCACTCAGACTCACATCCATCGAGTCAGTGATGCCATCCAGCCATCTCATCCTCTGTCGGCCCCTTCTCCTCCTGCCCTCAATCCCTCCCAGCATCAGAGTCTTTTCAAATGAGTCAGCTCTTCACATGAGGTGGCCAAAGGACTGGAGTTTCAGCTTTAGCATCATTCCTTCCAAAGAAATCCCAGGGCTGATCTTCAGAATGGACTGGTTGGATCTCCTTGCAGTCCAAGGGACTCTCAAGAGTCTTCTCCAACACCATAGTTCAAAAGCATCAATTCTTCGGCGCTCAGCTTTCTTCACAGTCCAACTCACATCTATACATGACCACAGGAAAAACCATAGCCTTGACTAGACGGACCTTTGTTGGCAAAGTAATGTCTCTGCTCTTCAATATGCTATCTAGATTGGTCATAACTTTTCTTCCAAGGAGTAAGAGTCTTTTAATTTCATGGCTGCAGTCACCATCTGTGGTGATTTTGGAGCCCCACAAAATAAAGTCTGACACTGTTTCCACTGTTTCCCCATCTATTTGCCATGACGTGATGGGACCAGATGCCATGATCTTTGTTTTCTGAATGTTGAGCTTTAAGCCAACTTTTCCACTCTCCTCTTTCACTTTCATCAAGAGGCTCTTTAGCTCCTCTTCACTTTCTGCCATAAGGGTGGTGTCATCTACATATCTGAGGTTATTGATATTTCTCCCGGCAATCTTGATTTCAGCTTGTGTTTCTTCCAGTCCAGCGTTTCTCATGATGTACTCTGCATAGAAGTCAAATAAGCAGGGTTAAAATATACAGCCTTGACGCACTCCTTTTCCTATTTGGAACCAGTCTGTTCCATGTCCAGTTCTAACTGTTGCTTCCTGCCTGCATATAGGTTTCCCAAGAGGCAGGTCAGGTTGTGCTAAGATGAGGGAAATCTGCTGAAAGAAGACAGGAAGCATCAGGCTCACCTCCACAGGAGGAGTTGCAGACAGTCCCCGGGATGTGGATGTGGACACCATACTGAAGGAGAAGGGGATGGATTCCTGTGTTGGTGGTGGTGGTTGTTCAGTCACTAAGTCATGTCCGACTCTTTGCAATCTCACGAACTGCAGCACGTCAGGCCTCCTTGTCCCTCACTATCTCCTAGAGTTTGCCCAAATTCATCTCGACTGAGTTGGTGACACCATCCTCTGTCGCCACCTTTTCCTTTTGCCCTCAACCTTTTCCAGCATCGGGGTCTTTTTCCATTGTGTTTGTTCTTTGTATCAGGTTGCAAAAGTATTGGAGCTTCAGCTTTAGCATCAGTCCTTCCAATGAATATTCAGGACTGGTTTCCTTTAAGATTGATTGGTTTGATCTCCTTGCTGTCAAAGGAACTCTCAAGAGTCTTCTCCAGCGCCATAGTTCGAAAACATCAATTCTTTGGTGCTCTGCCTTCCTTATGGTCCTACTCTCACATCTGTAAATGACTACTGGAAAGACCAAAGATTTGACTATTTGGACCTTTGTCAGCAAAGTGATGTCTTTGCTTTTTAATACCCTGTCTAGGTTTGTCATAGCTTTTCTTCCAAGAAGCAAGCGTCTTTTAAATTCATGACTCCAGTCACCATTCGCAGTGATTTTAGAACCCAAGAAGAGAAAATCTGTCACTGCTTCCATCAGGCTTTATTGTTAGTGGCTTGGTGGATAGCATCCTTATGAATCCTTTGCTTCTATAATTTGCACTTTAGCTACATTTGATATGTTTCTGCTCCTAAGAGCCACATTACTACTGACATTGTTTGTCTCCTTCCAGTCTTATCTAATCTCACTGAACGAATCCACCCAATTCCAAGAAACCTGGAAATCATTCCTAATTTCTCTCTTCTGTTCTCTTTTATAGCAAGGCAATACCTAGGTCAGGAAATCCCACTTCCTAGAGATATTTTAAATCCATAAACTTCTTACCTTCTCCATTGCTACTGCCATGATCTCTAATATATCGCATTGTATCTAAATGAGACTTCAGTAACTATCGCTTCACACTCATTCTTTTCTTCTACAAAACACTCTGTAGGTAGCATTTACTCTCCACACAACAGCCAGAGAAATGTTTGAACTATGCCAACCTAATCATGTCAACTCCCTTCTTAACAGTCCTTTAGTTGTTTCCCATTTTCTTTACAATGTTTTCTAATACTCTTAACTGCATGACCTTTTCCTTTCTGTCTGATATTTCTCTCTGGAACATTTCTCCCTTTACTATGCAATCCTTTCAATCAGCCAACTTAAACTCCCCCTGTTGGCCTCAACTGAAAAGTGTCTCTCATAAGGGAAGTTTTCTCTGCTGTCACTCCAAATAGGTAAGAACCTGATCATTTGTGCTCTTATAAAACCTTATCCATAGCATGCGTCACAGCGAATTAACTATGTCTGTTACTTGTGTAACAATTGGATTAGTTATCCTCTCCCATTAGACTGTAAAATCCACAAGGGCAGAGTCTCTGCAATGTTGAATTCTCAACCGTGCCTCGCCCTTAGTAGATCTTTGTTCTTAAAAGAATAAATCAATGCATGTTTGGCTAGAGAAATTAATAGCAACAGATCTTTTTGTGATCTTTAAATTACTCTATTTGATAAGAGTCGCTTTGACAAGGATCAAGATTAATCTGATTCAGGTTTTAAAAATTCCTTTCTTTCATTATCTTATGCTGGATTTCTTAACTTCTTAGGATGAAATTTTGTATATTTTCATATCCTAAATAGCTTCCCTTGTGGCTCAGATGGTAGAGTCTGCCTGCAAGGCAGGAGACCCAGGTTTGATCCCTGGATTGGGAAAATCCCCCGGAGAAGGAAATGGCAACCCACTCCAGTAGTCTTGCCTGGAAAATCCCATGGATGTAGGAGCCTGGCAGGTACAGTCCATGGGGTTACAAACAGTCAGACAGACTGAGCCACTTCACTTTCACTTTTTTCTTTCATATTTTAAATGGTGTCTTGACTTTAGGTAAAACTGAGGGTTCATATGCAAGGATATGTGTATGAACATTAAGAATGGTTTTACTAGATTTTCCCAGGTTTTTATTTCTGGATATAAAGATATTTTAGAAGAGAAAGTCTGGAACAGCATCTCTTTAAAGACAAAATCTTTCCAGATATTAAAAAACTTGCTCAAAAGGAAGTTGGTTATAGAGAGGGTTTCTTACTCCTAGCTCAGTGATTTTTTCTTTTTTTTTTTTTTTTTTTTACGGCATCCTGGCTCTGTTGATTCTGTCGTATAAAATATAGCCACACAGAGACATTGAAGATAAATAGGATACTAATTCCCTAAGCCAAACAGGGGACAGTTTTAGGAACCATGGCACATTGTAAAATGCTTCAGCAAATTGGCCTGTTAAAATGGGAAGATCATGGACTTGAAGTCTAGGACAAATTGGGTCCACATTTTGCATTGGCCCTGTTCCTTCATGTTATATTTCTCTTTTTTGGTTTTTTTCTTTTTTTTTTTTTTTTTTTTACGGCATCCTGGCTCTGTTGATTCTGTCGTATAAAATATAGCCACACAGAGACATTGAAGATAAATAGGATACTAATTCCCTAAGCCAAACAGGGGACAGTTTTAGGAACCATGGCACATTGTAAAATGCTTCAGCAAATTGGCCTGTTAAAATGGGAAGATCATGGACTTGAAGTCTAGGACAAATTGGGTCCACATTTTGCATTGGCCCTGTTCCTTCATGTTATATTTCTCTTTTTTGGGAACTCAGGTACAAAAGGGTGTTTCTCATTCTCCTTAATTCCATGATTATTATTTGCCTAGTCAAGTTTCCTCTCTGTTTTTATTTACTTTCCTCCTGCCTTCATTCCTTATCCCCAATCTAACTATGAGTATCAACTCTAATGTGTCTGACATGTGTTTGTAAATGTGCATACATGTCTTGAGTAAGAAGAATATTAATTTGTGTTTGTTTCAAAAGTTTGTTTTGGTATTGTGCTATAAATCACCTCTGCTTATTTATAAAAAACTTCTACTATATTTAACATCTATTTTCCAAGCATATTTCTAACTACTGGTTTTCTGTGACATAAATTCATGACATTTTATTTTTTCATTCCTTAACTGATTTACACTTGGGGGCTTCTAGTGTTCTGCTATGAAAAATTAACACTATTATATTAAACATCCTAAGCATTCTTATACATCTCTGAGAGTATTTATTTAACATATATCCAGGTGAAAGATAGCTGGGTTAGTACATATGCGCAAGTAAAGCCATTTGATTTTCCCAGAATTGTTTCAGAATAGCTATGTTAGTTCACATTACTGCCAGTAGTACATAGGAGTTCTTGTTCACACCTTTGCTAGGACTGAATATTATCTACCTTTGTCATCTTTCATAAACTCAAAGGTTTAATATTGTATCTTTTTTCTTATTTTTAATATAATTTTTTTATTTTAGTTGGAGGCTAATTACTTTATAATATTGTATTGGTTTTGTCATACATTGACATGAATCCACCATGGGTATACATATGTTGCCAACAATATAAAGTACAGATTTCAAATGTGCATTCAAAAGGTTTGAAAAATAAATACATCTGTGTAACCACCAACCCAGTCAACACATCCAGCTTTGCTATCTTTGCAAAAAATTTTCTTGATTCTCTCTCTTGTTTGTGCTTTTATGTGAATTTTCATGGTTTTTAATGAGATTCTGTATCTTTTCACATGTTATTATAATACTTCTTGATGGTTATTATAATACTTCTTGTTAAATAATGTCATATTTTCTATCTTGTTTTCTGGGTGAGTTTTGTTGGAATAGAGAATTGTTTATTCTATGTTGATTACATCTGGCAATAGTAATGAATTCTTCTATTAGTTTTGATATTGTTTATTCTATTCAGTTTTTTTTTTTTCTGTAGGAGATCATATCATCAGCTAATAATGAGAATTTTACCCCTTTCCAAATTTGACATTTCTGCCGTGTTTTCAGATATATAGCATTGACTACAAATGTTATAGTCAATATTGACTATATGAGATGTCAAAATATGAGATATATTATGTTAAGCAACAGCAGTGTGAAAGGTTGCTCTTGTTTTGTTATCTCAAATGAGAATGTATCAAAAAATCTCTCTACTGGTCTTCAGCTTGATGTAGGCTGAGGTTTTTAAAGACGTTCATGTGTATTACTTGCTCTCTGGTAGTTTAGATGTATTTAGATTGTTAGCAACTGTAGTTATCTCATTTGTTCTGGGTCTCAATTTAGGATATGGAGGGGTGAACAAAGAATTGGTGTTACAAAAAGTCACCGGTCATTGGGAGCATGTGGAAAGTGGAAAAGACAGAGATAGAACAGCCCATTTGGAGGTAAAATTAAAGGAGCGGCATCAGATTCAGACAAAGCAGGCTCTAGTGAAGATGAGGCCTGTGATCCAGGCCACGGCACAGGTGGATTCAGGACTGGCATGGATGAGTAATGTAGTCTGTGCATACAGTATATTATTTTCTCTAACAGGACAATGGATTGAATTGATAACAGATTGCCCTTACTGTGTTATATGTTGTGAGGTGATGGAAAATCCATCATATTCTAAGGATATTATATTGGATTGGCCAAATGTTCACTTTTTGTAAAATGGTATGGAAAACCCCCAAATGAACTTTCTGGCCAACTCAATATTTAGCAATTAATAATATAAAGAACACGACTTAATGAGATAAATCAAATTTGCAACAGAAAATGGAATAAGAAGTGATTTTTTTTTTTTTTTACCTAGTATGGAGTGTGACCATGCACCAAATTTAATAGGAGACATGAGCCTATTGATTCTGCAAGTTTTTGGAGTTAACGTCAGAGTTATATTCATGAACTTATGAAGATGTGAGCTGCGTGTGTCATTGGTCCCAGGTAGACACACAGGAGCAGGGGGAGAATGTAAGAACAATTTAATAAAATATACTTACTTTTTATGATAACCTACTAATATCTTCCCCTCCCCCAAACAGCCTCAATTCTGGCTGCTCATGGGAACAAGAACACGGAACAGTTGGAGTATTAGGGACTGTCTTCAAATTCCACGATGAGTCCAAAATCCTTCCATCCCTTTAGCCTACACACAGTAGAGGAGACTTGTTGGTGAAGGTCAAGGCTGCAGGTGAAGCTGATCCATGCTTTGTGGGCGTGTGGCCCATGAGTGCTGGGTTTAAGGCTCTACCGTCACCATCTAGAGATTCTGAATCATTTTTGAACCAAAGGGCTTTGTGTTTTCACTCTGCACTGGGCCCTGAAAGCTATGTAGCTGGTCCTGAGCAGAACATGGCAGGCTCACATCCTTGTGTCCAGAGGTGTTAGAAACTCTGAGGATTGCTTTGATCCTTCTTTTTTACATACTTTTCATTGAAGATCAGACTTTGGGGTTCTTCTTAATCTCATGAAGTTGGAGTGGCCAGAGACCCCCCTTACAATACAGAAATCTAATAAAAAGGGGAGAGAAACTTGGGAAGAGAGATAGGACTGCCTAGGTTCACAGTTTATCAACAAATGAGAACCTATGCCGGGAGAAATATCAATGACCTCAGATATGCAGATGACACCACCCTTATGGCAGAAAGTGAAGAGGAGCTAAAAAGCCTCTTGATGAAAGTGAAAGAGGAGAGTGAAAAGGTTGGCTTAAAGCTCAACATTCAGAAAACGAAGATCATGGCATCTGGCCCCATCACTTCATGGGAAATAGATGGGGAAACAGTAGAAACAGTGTCAGACTTTGTTTTTTGGGGGGGCTCCAAAATCACTGCAGATGGTAACTGTAGCCATGAAATTAAAAGATGCTTACTCCTTGGAAGAAAAGTTATGACCAACCTAGATAGTATATTCAAAAGCAGAGACATTACTTTGCCGACTAAGGTCCGTCTAGTCAAGGCTATGGTTTTTCCTGTGGTCATGTATGGATGTGAGAGTTGGACTGTGAAGAAGGCTGAGCGCTGAAGAATTGATGCTTTTGAACTGTGGTGTTGGAGAAGACTCTTGAGAGTCCCTTGGACTGCAAGGAGATCCAACCAGTCCATTCTGAAGGAGATCAACCCTGGGATTTCTTTGGAAGGAATGATGCTAAAACTGAAGCTCCAGTACTTTGGCCACCTGATGAGAAGAGTTGACTCATTGGAAAAGACCCTGATGCTGGGAGGGATTGGGGGCAGGAGGAGAAGGGGACGACCGAGGATGAGATGGCTGGATGGCATCACAGACTCAATGGACATGAGTCTGAGTGAACTCCGGGAGTTGGTGATGGACAGGGAGGCCTGGTGTGCTGCGATTCATGGGGTCGCAAAGAATCGGACACGACTGAGCGACTGAAGAAACGGAACTGAACAGAGAACCTATTGGAAATGATGAAGGTGAGACCCTATGACCCAGCCAATATAGTTTCTGAACACTCATAAGAAATTAGTCTAAATGTTTAATGTTGCTAAGTCTTTAGACCCAAACTCAAATACAGATCTCCAGTAATCTGGAAGAACACAAGTGGAAGCTCCATTTAACCACATGCGCTTTTTAAACAAGTTGCTTCAGTTGTGTCATCTCTTTGAAGCCCTATGGGCTGTAGCCTGCCAGGCTCCTCTGTACATGGGATTCTACAGGAAAGCATACTGGAGTGGGCTGCCATTCTCTCCTTCAGGGGGTCATCCTGACACAGGGATCGAACCCACGTCTCCTGTGTCTCCTGCGTTGGCAGGTGGATTCTTTGCCACTAGCACCACCTGGGAAGCCCCTGTTTAACCATTCCCCTCCCTAAGTTAAGACACTTTGCAGATCCTACATGTTTTTAGCAGCAACAGAAAAGTTACAAAATAGTTTTATTTATTACACAAGAATGTAGCCCAACCAGTGTTTTGCATTCTGACCGATGAGATGAATACTCCTGGAGGTGAATTAATTAGGCATCTTGAAGGAAGAAAGAAAGTATGCTCTTGACTCTTTTCCCTGGAGGCAGAAATATCCTCTTGTAATAAACATAAATCTTTAAAATTTAGGTTTCAATAATGATGATCAGTTCTGTTCAGTCACTCAGTCGTGTCTGACTCTCTGCAACCCCATGGACCACAACACACCAGGCTTCCTTGTCCATCATCAACTCCTGGAGCTTACTCAAACTCATGTCCATCAAGTTGGTGATGCCATCCAACCATTTCATTCTCTGTCATCCCATTCTCCTCCTGCCTTCTATCTTTCCCAGCATCAGGGTCTTTTCCAATGAGTCCTATGGTGGTGAAGGTGGTTTAGTTGCTAAGTCGTGTCCGACTCTTGTGGCCCCATGGACTGTAGCCCTCCAGGCTCCTCTGTCCATGGGATTTTCAGGCAAGAACACTGGAGTGGATTCCATTTCCTTCTCCAGGGGATCTTCCCAACCTAGGAATCGAACCTAGGTCTCCTGCAGTGCAGGCAGATTCTTTACCAACTGAGCTATGAGGGAAGCTCCAATGAGTCTATAGGTGACTGCATTTCTCTCTTCTCCCCAGTCTAATAGCCATAGTCCAGAAGTTGAATGAAGTTTCCCCAAGGGCTAAAATTGTTAGGATTACCAAACAAGAATGTTCACTGTGAAATGCAGTGAGCTCAAACAATTTACAACTTTTGTTCTTCCTTTCCATAAACGGCACTTCATTGCTCCTCCATAGGCTTGGGGGAAATGGGTTTATTGCATTGATTTTGAGAAATATCCCTGCACCCCTTTTGAGGGCCTCCTTGCAATTTCAGTTATATTTCATTTTCTAAGAAGTTTGCTAAATGTAGCTTCAAGCAGCTCACTCTGGTAGGTGTGCTTGAGCCATTATCATCCATTTTTCAATAAAGCTGTGGGTGAAAGTGTCATTGATTCTTTTTCACCAGGAGAGAATATTAGCTTTTTATCCTCATCATATTATCTCTCTGCTTGACTGATAAAACTGTCATGCTAAAGGAAAGGTCAGGAATTATCGAGTGGGTGTTCATTTAATTCATCTCTCACCCCCCTCTTCCAACAAATGTATTGGGAATGTAACAGAAAATTTGTGTTTATGAAATGAGAATAGAGCAGAGAGATAAATGGATGAAGTCCTCATGGATTAATGACTTCATTTTGTTGCCTAGAAATATGTGTGAGCTTTAAAGGGTCTTCATTTATAACTTACACTCACCTCTTATTTCATTTTCTTATTTTGATAGAAAGAATTCTCAAATGACATTTTGCTGAGCAGGAGTGCTTCTTTGATGGGTTAAACATTCCTGGACATGGAAAGGGGAAGGGGAACAGGAGAGGACAGATGGTTCTCATGGCAGGAAAAAGATGACGCCACTCTCATTATTCAGTATAGCCAAATCAGTTACAATTAGTGTGAGTTACTTCTAATTATATTTCATTTCCGTGTCACTGTGATGAGCATCAAAGGATGAAGAGGATCAAGCTAGAAAAGATTTGTGAAGCCCCTGGTGGGTAATTCCAAGAAACCCAAACTGCAAACATGGATAATAAAACTAATGGGCCAGCTCTGAGCACCTCTTCCCTTCCTGTTTGACTTTTTGTGATTTTTATCTGCCCTATATTCTTCAAATGGTCTGATGAGCTTGGATGTTTATGTTTTTTTCCTTCACTCTGTTCCTACTCACTAACTCTAGAGCAGCAATCTCACCGAACACCTGGGAGAGAGCATGATTCTGGTCAGTGGACCTAGTTTGAATCCCAAGTTGTCCGCTTAGTATTAATAATTGTATGACATCAAGCAAAACAATTAGCTTCTCTCCATCTCACTGTTCTAGTTTTTAAAAAAAAAGGAGGGGGAGAGAGGGGGAGAGGTGATTATAAAATAGTTTCACTTTGTCTCTATTTTCTTCTTTTAGTATTTGTTTTACAATTTATTTGGCTGTGCCGGGTCTTCGTTGGGCCATGTGGGATCTAGTTCCCTAACCAAGGATCAAACAAGGCCCCCTGAATTGGGAGCATGGAGTTTAAGCCACTGGATCACCAGGGACATCCCTTTCTCTGTTTTCTGTCTCTCACACCCACCTGGTCAGTAAGACTTTTTCAATTCTATCCACTCAAATATCTTCTAAGTCTATGATCTGCTCATCTTTCCCTACCATTACTTTACACCAGACCTTCACCAAATCTTACCTGAACTGTTGACATGGCCTTTGAGTTGGTGTCCTCTCCTCGCATCTCACACCCCTTTCCCACTTATTTTTCACCTGTTCAAGACTGTATTCTTCCCAGTTGCATATTTGATTCAATTTCTAGCCCATCAATATAGCTATCAAATTTATAGTAAAGTCTACATGGCTTTTCACAATATGTAAACTTTTTTACAATCTGGCTCTTCCCTCCAACTCTAATTTTTCCTGTCTTACTCTGCATTTAATCAACCTCATTGGACTAACTAATTTCTTTTCCATGCATATCCCCATATCTCTCCACATTTCATTTCTGTATTCCTCCTGGTAAAATCCAACCTAAATAGCTTCCCTTCTTACTCTCTGTCATTCCTGTGAATAATCTTTATCCTTTAAACATGTTTCTATTGTTATGTCTATTATACTAAGTCAAATTGGTTTTATATGAGCCAGCTTTGTGGGACACTAATGTGTTCATTAAGTTACATGTATTTATAGTTTTTTAAACTTTCAGGATCACAGGTCACATTCAGTTCAGTTCAGTCGCTCAGTCATGTCTGACTCTTTGTGACCCCATGGACTGCAGCACACCAGGCTTCCCTGTCCATCACCAATTCCCAGAGCCTACTCAAACTCATGTCCATCACCATCAGTGATGCCATCCAACCATCTCATCCTCTGTTGTCTCCTTCTCCTCCCATCTTCAATCTTTTTCAGCATCAGAACCTTTTCCAATGAGTCAGTTCTTTGCATCAGGTGGCCAAAGTATTGGAGATTCAGCTTCAGCATCAGTCCTTCCATTGAATATTTGGGACCGATTTCCTTTAGGATAGACTGGTTGGATCTTCTTGCAGTCCAAGGGACTCCAAGAGTCTTTTCCAATACCACAGTTCAAAAGCATCAATTCTCCAGTGCTCAGCCTTCTTTATAGTCCAACTCTCACACCTATACATGACTACTGGAAAAACCATAGCTTTGATTAGACTGACCTTTGTTGGTAAAGTAATGTCTCTGCTTTTTAATATGCTGTCTAGACTGATCATAGCTTTTCTTCCAAGGAGCAAACATCTTTTAATTTCATGGCTGCAATCACCATCTGCAGTGATTTTGGAGCCCCAAAAGATAAAGTCTGCCACTGTTTCCATTGTTTCCCCATCTATTTGCCACAAAGTGATGGGACCAGATGCTGTGATCTTAGTTTTCTGCATGTTGAGTTTTAAGCCAGCTGTTTCACTCTCCTCTTTCACTTTCATCAAGAGGCTCTTTAGTTCCTCTTTGCTTTCTGCCATAAGGGTGGTGGGTCTGCATATCTGAAGTTATTGATATTTCACCCAGCAATCTTGCTTCCAGCTTGTGCTTAATCCAGTCCAGCATTTCTCATGATGTACTCTGCGTATAAGTCAAATAAGCAGGGTGACAATATACAGCCTTGATATACTCCTTTCCTGATTTGGAACCAGTCTGTTGTTCCATGTCCAGTTCTAACTGTTGCTTCTTGACCTGCATACAGATTTCTGCATAGAGTTCACATTAGATACCCAATAAATGTTAGCCTCTCTGCATCTCTGTTTCTCTTTTCATCTTTCTTCATGTTGGTATTTTACTTATACACACATACACACATGATTTTGTAGAAAACCCTAAAAGACATCCCTGAGAAATTCTTGCTTTAGGGAAACCAAATAAATAACAATTTCCATAGGAAGCAGCAGCACATCAGCATAAGGAATTCCTGAAAGGTGCATTGAATGATATGGAGGCAATTCATTTAGATGACCTTCTCACTGGTATGAATCTTGGTAGGAAACCAAAGCCAGCCCTGCATTTTTATTAAGCTCCTGAAAGTTCCCTGAAAGGGCCTTTCTGCAAACTACTTTCTCTTTCTGGAATAGTTTCTTTCTTTCTTCAGCCAACTGTCTCCAGTTTGAATGATGAATTAAGGCTCCCTCCCTGTGAGAAGAAACTCTACCTTGCCGAGGCTGGTTTTATCACCCCTTCTCTGTCCTGTCCTAACCCTTGAGTTTTCAATCTCCCACCATGTCTTATGATTATCTGTTTACACACTGTTCCTCCCCAGCTGGTTGGGAGCTTCCTGAAGACAGGGTTGGTGATTTATTGGCCTGTGTTCCAGTGATCTGCCCAATGCAGACGTCTATTCAATATATATTTGAATGAATTAGTGAGTGAACAAAATGAATGAATCACAGAAGGACGTCTTTGCCTGTCATTGTTTTGTGTGTTCCCCTTCCCAGATATATCTCTCTAGGTCACAGAGACCATCCCCTGTATTCTGAGTCTGGAACAGTGCTTTGTCTGTTACTAGACTGAGTGGAGGCAAAACTCTCCAAGCCAGGAGTACCTACATCATGTTGTCCCATCGAAGAGGAGTGGTGGATGTAAGAGAATCAGTCTGGAATGACTCAGAGATACAAGCCCACCCTCGCTCTTGACATCCACTTGCAGACATTTGCAATGTCTTTCTCTTTTTGGCCTCTCATTAAACCTGCAGAAATCATGGGAAAGTTAAACAGCTCTTGGCTGGCACTTTACTTTTTCTTATTTGAAATCTGCAAGTTCTCATTATTTCTTGCCCTCACGTGGGTCAGAGTTCCCTTCTCTGCTGGAAACAAGCCTGTCCACCCATGCCTCAGCACACCCCCCACTCCTGCCTTTCTGCTTGCATTTTTAGAACACTTTAACACTTAGGGAAACTTCTCCTGATTAAAAAGGTTTAAAATGAGTCAAGATGGCAGGTTAAAAATAACCAAAATGCCCCTGCTGTCCCAGTTATTAAAGGATGGCCTGGCAGCTAAAACCTCCAGGCAGTGCCTCGGGCGGACTGAGTCTGGCATCTCATCATTATCCAGAAGTCCTTGGGTCGATTGAATCTGCAACCATTAGCGAGAATGGAAAGGTTTTGACCTGTCATTTAAAGAAGAAGAGTCAAGCAAGGGAAGTTCTTCATTACAGGGAAGATTTTTTAGCATTATAAGACATCATGGCCTAATTTGTAGAGGAATAATAGGGGAGCACCTCACTGCTTTCTTGACTATCTGCCTTTCACATGCATCACTGACAGGCTGGCTTAGGTGTCCTTCCCATGCATTCTGAAAACCTGTCCATGAGCTCTGTATCGTGGCTCTCACTGATGTGACAGGTACCTTGGAGTGGTGGCTAGGCAGGAAAGCATCTGAAGTCAAATTGCCCATGCGTGGATGTCGGCAGTAGCCCTTATTAGCTGTGCCATCTTGGGCAAGTTGCTTTACCGCTCTGTGTTTCAGTTTAGATGGAACAGGGAGGTGTTTAGCTATCTTTGTGGTTGTAGAGTAACCTCAACTCCGCTTGTTTTAGAGATGGTCCCACCATGACTGTGTCTTACTATTGTTTATATGGCATGACCATCGTGTGTGCCTGGTTGGGGAATTAGGGTTGGTCCCAGGTTCTTCTGAACTGTTAATTCCACAGGAAACCAGAAGTCCCTTCTCTCTGCTTATCCAGCAATTTCGTTCACATGGTCGCCTCAGGAGCCTCTGGTACTCTCATTCCCATCCACCCAAACAAACCACTAGCAAGTCCTGTCTCCCCACCTCCTCATTCAGACCACTATTGCCTCAGTTTAGAAATTTGACAATTCTTTTTTCTTTAATGAAAATATATTGTAAGCAGTTTTTTTATATCTACCTTTGCACTACAACACCCTTAATTTACCTGAACATTAGTAACATAATGCACTGTGCTTAGTCACTTGGTCATGTCTGAATCTTTGTGAGTCCATGGACTCTAGCCTGCCAGGCTCCTCTGTCCATGGGGATTCTCCAGGCAAGAATACTGGAGTGGGTTGCCTTGCTCTCCTCCAGGGGATCTTCCCAACTCACAGATCGAACCCAGGTCTCCCACATTGCAGGCAGATTCTTTACCATTTGAGCCACCAGGGAAGCCCTCAAAATGTAAAAAGACTTCTAAATGTAAATCTGATTGTGACACAGTGGTTTAACAGGCCTATCAATGCAGGAAACAGAAGAGATTCATGTAGGATTCCTGGGTCAGGAAAATACCCTAGAAGAGGAAATGACAACCCACTTCAGTGTTCTTACCTGGAAAATTCTATGGACAGAGGAGCCTGGCAGGCTACAGTCCATGGGCTCACAGAGTCAGACACAGCTGAATGACTTAACACTCACATATTCACTCTAGCACTCCAGAAAGCCAACTCTTCTCGGGTTGGCTTATGAGATCTTCCTGATACAGTCCTTGCCAATCTGCCTTGGAAATACAGAAACAATCAGACAAGGCTGCCCAACCCATGCCCTTACGTAGCTACCCATTTGCAGGACACAGAGATGGATCCTCTCCCCTGGTGCAAGCTATGTGAATCATATCCATTAGATCAGTAACATCCCACTGGCTGAAAATGAAATTGAGCAGGACCTTGCAGGGTCTTCTCAGGGACAAACATTCTAGTACCCCAACCTTGTTTGTAAAAGAGTTTTAGTCTCCTAGACCTTTGCCAAGTTCCAAAGAGCAAATTTAATCAGAGAAATGAGGGGGAAAAAATGCAGAAACAAAGGAAAACAGTCAAGCAAGACAAAGTTATAGTTTAGTCATAAGACAAAGTCAGAAACCTTTAGTTACTCCTCCAGGGCTCTAGATGATATTCTGAGCTATATGTTGAGTTGTTTTGCAGATATTCAAACCCCTAAGCAGATGGAAGACATTAACTACATGGTGACCACCAGCACATAGAACCCAAATCAGATAGAACCAGAAGGCCGATGATTTCAAGATTCCAGAAATATCACCCTGTTACCTCACCACCAATCAGAGAACTGTGCACAAGCTGATCACACACCCCATGATCCTCTCCTTTTCACTGTCTTTAAAACTCTTCCCTGAAAGCCATCCGGGAGATGAGTCTTCTGAGCTGCCTGTTCTCCCTGCCTTGTGCCTTGCAATAAATTCTGTATTTTCCTTCACAAATTTCTGTATTTCCAACAAAATCTGGTGTCCGTAGCTTGGCTTTGCTTGGCAAAGCAGACCCAAGTTCAGTTCCATAACAAAAGAAAGCTTGGATAGAAAGTTAGATGGATGAAAAGATTAATGTTGAAATTTATACATGGGGACAGACTTAGAGTATTAGGTGGGAAGGAAATAGAAAATAGAAAAATTAGGTTAAAAATTGAAAAGTGGAAAAGAAAAAGAAAAAGAGGACTTAAGAAAGGAAAATAAAAAGATAAGGGAAAATAAGATAAAAAACCACCTGTATTGTGTGTCTCAAGTGTGTGTGTTCTTTGACCATCCTGTTGTGGCAGGTGGGGGTTTGTAATAATCCCACGAGATGATGCAAAGATTTGGCTGCAGGAAGGCATCGGTGATGACCACTGTGTCTGTACATGGTCTAAGGCAGGCTTTCTTGACATACAAACTTTTAAATATAAGTACATTAATCTTATTGTAAATTATTTGCAGTAATTTACACTGACTGAAAATCAAAAAGAAGGAAAGTGTTTTGTACTATGCTATGAAAGTCAACCAGCGGGTATTTTCTGTTAGGTGAGTGGCTTACAAAAATCATCCTCAAATGGCTCCGACATTAGGCTGCAGTATAGGTCAGGAGGAAGCTCTGAACAGAGTAATATTTTTCTCACCATCTCAAAAAAATCTTTTGGTCCACTAAAAAAAAAAAAAAAAAAAACGATAAGAGTGAAACAGTGAAATAGATTGGGTCACAACTGCTAAACCTGTGTTAATCCCTTGACCATTTTGACATTCTATCAGATTTCATGAAACAAGTTCAAAACACACTTCTGGGAAAGAGGAACATAATACCATCCAGATTTCCAAACCTGTGATGTGTTACTGGGCAGAGAAATCACTGAACTCTCTCAAAAATGTATTTCTAACACTTACTTTTGCATTCACCCTGGAAATAGCAAGTGCAATATAACTGAATGTATAGAATTTGATGCCGTTTCAGTTACAATTACCATCAATAATCCAATTAACATGGCAAACTAGAAAAGTTACTAATGATTAAAATTCGTGTAGTACAATCTTCTTTAACTGAAAATTATAGCTCTTGGGAGGATGCTTTTATATTTACTATCAAATTTTAGTGAAATAAAGTTGGTGGATAAAGGTTGCCATACCTGTAGGAGTCTGTTGTGGAAAAGTTACATTCCATTAATTTCATCACTTATTGTCTGAATTTATCATTTATTGTCTTTGTATGCAAGATGTAAAGTCAGAATTTTTGTGGAGGGATACATATTGCCTATGAGGAATTTATTAACTATCAATGCTTGTGTGCTAAGTTGCTTCAGTCATTCCCGACACTTTGCAACCCCATGGAGCCTGCCAGGCTCCTCTGTCCCTGGGATTCTCCAGGCAAGAGCACTGGAGAGGGTTGCCAGCCCTCCTCCAGGGGATCTTCCGGACCCAGGGATCAAACCCAAGTCTCTTAACATCTCCTGCATTGTCAGGTAGGTACTTTACCACTAGCATCGCCTGAGCTATTTCTTTACCACTAACACCATTAACTATCAGAGAGATATGCAAACTTATAAATAAGAACCATGGTTGAGTCAATGACAGGACACAAGATGCACACAGCTGACATTGTGGAGCTTCAGAAGCTGTAGATTCTGTTCCTTGGGTGTCAGAGATCACGAGAGATTGTGCACAGGCAGGGATGCTGAGCTGAGACTGGAAACACAGGGAGTAGCATGCAGGATATTTGAGAAGAAGGGAAGAGCGTGGACAAAACCAGCACTTTGGAATCATCTCAGGCATCTTCAGATTTCATGACTCTGCCTGTCTTGACTGCTTGCAGGGAATCACTCTGACCTTTTAAAATTGAACTTCTTGGAAAAAAGCTCACAAGTTAAGACAAAACGAACCCTACCCCATTCACAGCATGGCTGGTAAATCAAATGTTTAGATACAATGGCATTGTAGAAGGACTGTAGAATATGGAGTAGTATGAGTTGTGAATGGTGGTTTGGAGATAAAAGATGCCAAATTGGTCCAAGATCATTCTGAGAATATGAGTAATACTACATCACACACACAGCACGTGTGAGAGGGTGCCCACCATGGCAATTCTAAAAGCCTGGGAAATGAAAATGATGAGATATAGTCTTTATTATTGAGAAGGAAAGAGACTCTGCCTTTCCTATGCTTCACTTGTCTGTTTGCATACGAGATATTTCCTGTGAGTGGGTTGCCAATTCCACCTCTAGGGGATCTTCCTGACCCAGGGATCAAACCCACATCTCCTGCGTCTCTGGCAGATTCTTTAATGCTAGAGACACCTTTGATCTATATCTCAGCTTAAATGGTGATTCTCTCAAGTCACCAGAGTGGAGGCAGCATTCTGATTACAGGGTCACTGCTAAGCTGATGTGATTCTGAAGCCAGCTGCAGGCTCAGAGGTTTCAATTTCTCTTGCTTCCTGGAATGGCTAAGGCAGCAGCTGCTTTTGAGGGTCAGTTCTGCATAATTACTCTGAGAGGATCAGGCAGACCAACTCAGACCTGGTCTCCTGGTTTTGAATATTTTTGCTTAAAATCATGACATTGGTTTCCATTATCTACAACTGTACTCTGGTTGGTGAAGACAGTAATAAATATAATTCACCATATGAATGTGTTGTAAAAGAAAAAACATAGTGTTGTCTATAAATGCTAAAAGAGCATTTTTGCAGACATTGTGGGAGCAATAATCAAGTAGCAAAGATAAAATAAATACAAGTTATGCACTTAGCAGTCACTTGTATAAACAATGGGACTTCCCAGATGGCACAGTGGTCAAGAATCTGCCAGCCAGTTCAGGAGATGCAGGTTCGATCTCTGGTCCAGAAAGATCCCCTGGAGGAAGAAATGACAACCCACTCCAGTAGTCTTGCCTGGAAAATTCCATAGACAGCAATGGCTGTCAGGCTGCAGTCCATGGGGTTGCAAAGAGCCAGACATGATGAGTTACTGAGCACTCATGCACACATATAAACAATGCTTTTTTATATATTTAACAAAAATAATTTATATGAAGAAAAAATTGTAACTCTGCTAAACACACACTTAATAATTAAGTAAATAGAAAACCATTGTACTTGCTGAAGGCTTGTCATTATTTATAAATTTCATTACTTAAAAGTGCTCCTGGATTTTCTAATTGTTTGTGGTAGTATATTTTAAAGTTGAATTTCTAACTTTCTACCAAAATTATTTTCAGTTTGACACATTTTAACCTGAAAAATAGACCACAAAAATGCTAAAATTAAGGATGACTGAACTGACATATTACCTTGAAGTAGACAAAGTATTCTATGTAAGACCCAGAATTCATAGGTTTAAATTCAAATAATAACAAAAGTAACCACATAAAATCTTTGAACTCTGAATGTTAAAAGCGTCACAAAATCAAAATATAAATGAGAAACTAGAGAATAAATTTTAAGCATGTATTTTACCAAGACACTGTAAAAGTACTATACAAACTAGAACAATTAATAAGTGGGAAAGTATCTTAAATGCTTTTCAACTAAATAACTTAAAAAAATTAAAATATACTAAAAATACTCCTAATTAAAGACATTGATACAAAAGTAAATGAGATAAACATTTTCATTTATTCAACTGGAAAAACTTTTGAATTTTATAATATTGTTACTGAAAAGATGAGAAATTATTTCTCTTCAGAAGCAATTAAAAAGCTTAGTGCTTAGATTCAGCAATTCAAGTTTCTTTATTTGTTCCTGGAAGAGTTGGCCATGTTGCTGGAACTAGAATGTTCCTCATAGCTTTGTTTATTATATAACAAATAATGGAAAAGAAGAAATGGTCAAATAAAATAAATGTATTTTAAAATCTAAATAAATATTACAATAAATTATTTTATAGCCTTGAAAATATAGCAAGAATATATATATGCAAGCTAAGTTGCTTCAGTTGTGTCCAACTGTGTAACCCTATGGACTGTATCCCACCAGGCTCCTCTGTCCATGGGATTCTCTAGGTGAAAATACTGGAGTAGGTTGCTATGCTCTCCTTCAGGGTACCTTCCCTACCCAGAGATCAAACCCATGCCTCTTATTTGTCCTGCATTGGCAGGCAGATTCTTTACTGCTAGCATGACCCAGGAAGTATATATGTATATATGCTTTATGGAAAAAATCTTTAAAATGTATTGTTGAGCACAGTAAATAAAGATGTACACTATTATCTGTTGCATAATATGAACAATTATCTGTATATTCATAAAAAAGTGTGCATTGGTGCATGCAGAAAAAATTGTCTTGGAAGAACCACATGAGCCTGTTATCATGGTGACTTTAAACACTGGGATGTGGAGAAGGACACATTGTCTCACTACCTGTATTTTTCTACATTATTTGAATTTTCCAAACGTGACCATAACATGTTTTAATTAGAAAATGTATCCACATGGATTACACAAATTGTGTGATCACAGGCATTTTACCTTTTCTGTTTTATACATAAAGAGTCTAGTTCAGTTCAGTTCAGTCGCTCAGTCGTGTCCAACTCTTTGCAACCCATGAATCGCAGCATGCCAGGCCTCCCTGTCATCACCAACTCCCAGAGTTCACTCAGACTCACGTCCATCGAGTCCATGATGCCATCCAGCCATCTCATCTGCTGTCCCCTTCCCCTCCTGCCTCCAATCCCTCCCAGCATCAGAGTCTTTTCCAATGAGTCAACTTTTCGCATGAGGTGGCCAAAGTACTGGAGCTTCAGCTTTAGCATCATTCCTTCCAAAGAAATCCCAGGGCTGATCTTCAGAATGGACTGGCTGGATCTCCTTGTTAGTGGGTATAGTGGATCAGATGTATCTCACCTTTCTTGAAAATCTACTAGGTGACTATAAAAGAGCTTTCCATGAATTTTCTTCTTAATCTGTTCCACAGTTATGTGAGTCACAGGAGACTGATGCCGCTTCTCCTCATGTGAGGCTTCAGAGACTCAGAAATGTCACCAGGACTTGGCTAATGCCACCCGCAAGGTAGGAGATGGAGAAAGGATTTCAATACACACGTTCTCTCCTCATGTTGTGCGCGTTCCACATAGATTTCGCTTCCTGTTGACCATGACGAAGATACATTCCTTTACACAATACATTTTTTACATTAAAAAGTATTTTAATTTCAAGTATGAATGCGTGCTTAACTTTTGCCCTTGAATAAAAATGGAAGCTAATATGCAGAGGTGACACTGCATTAGTAAGAAATGATAGTCTATTATTACGGTGTGAGTAGGTGTGATAGCTTCTCGCTAATGACTTGCTATGCACAAGCACCAGGAGATGAACTTGACATTTGATACTGATACAGCCGCAAAGGGAAGACCCTGGATTGTTCTTAAGGAATGCTTTCATACCTTTCTTAAAGTTCGAAGAGCTTTATTTTCCTAAAATGGAAGTATAGAGTTGGTCCTTGTCAGAAGAGAGCAACACAGGGCCCTAGTGATTCACGCCTCCTGAATGGGGATTAAAGTGATGCTTTAATTTGAACCTATATCTGAATTTTGTCATAGAAGTCATTGGCATTTTAAACCATTCTTTTATCTCCCACCAAAGAACTTTGGGGAAAGAGTGACAGATTCTTGCTTGGATCCAAGGCATTTGAGTGGGCTGAGGGCTGGAGCCCCAGATGCTGCTTTCGTCTCATAAGCAGTTATTTCCATTTTAGTTATTTTCCAGTTATTTCCATTATTTCATTTCCATTTTAGCATCAGTGTTTATAGCCACAACTCCGATGTTGGAGGATTAACCTGGGCTTGACTGAAAGCTTACTGAAGAGAATGCAGACTAGGTATTTCTTGCCTTACTTGTCTCTGTTCTCCTTGATCTCAGGTTTATCTTCTCTGCTCACCATAGTATCAAATCAAATGTCACCTCTTCCAAGAAAGAGGTCTTTTCCTCACTTGGCAGAAATATGCAGAGGAATAAGAAACTGGTTTCTATAAATGTGATTCAGGGACCTTCCCAACACAGGCTTTTCCTATGCTCTGTTGATCAGAAGCCCTTAGTTCCTCCTGCAGCACCTCCTACATCTGGGCTTGAGTCCTTAGCCTGGCAAGTCAAACTCTCTCCATGGAGGCCTGCCTTGTTCTTTATATGCTCTGTTCCTCTGAAACCCACTCCCTTCCTTGGCCTTCAAGCACCACGCTAGATCCCCTCACATCTAAGTGCATGGAAAAGCCTCCACTCGTGTAACTCGCATATCACTCAGGGCACCTTCCTTTTTCATTCCTTAAATTAATTACAGTAAAATGATTTTTATAAGTTTATATTATGAGTCATCAGTCACCACTTAACAGTAACATATAATCTCTCCCCTTGGGAAGTTCTAGTCCAATTTCTCTGTGGCGGTTCACAGCACATTCATCACTAGGCCACGTCCTATGGTTACCTGCATCGGTATCACTTCTGTAATTGACTACACATTCCTCTTATGTCTGAATCTTCCTCCCTGAGAACTTACACATGGCAAAAAAAAAAAAAAAATTCACACATTGGAAGTGACTGATAGAAAATATAGGAGCTCTTTGTGTTTGCTGCCTCTTGAGAAATCTGTATGCAGGTCAGGAAGCAACAGTTAGAACTGGACATGGAACAACAGACTGGTTCCAAATAGGAAAAGGAGTACGTCAAGGCTGTATATTGTCACCCTGCTTATTTAACTTATATGCAGAGTACATCATGAGAAATGCTGGACTGGAAGAAACACAAGCTGGAATCAAGATTGCTGGGAGAAATATCAATAACCTCAGATATGCAGATGACACCACCCTTATGGCAGAAAGTGAGGAGGAGCTAAAAAGCCTCTTGTTGAAAGTGAGAGAGGAGAGTGAAAAAGTTGGCTTAAAGCTCAACATTCAGAAAACGAAGATCATGGCATCTGGCCCCATCACTTCATGGGAAATAGATGGGGAAACAGTAGAAACAGTGTCAGACTTTGTTTTTTTGGGCTCCAAAATCACTGCAGATGGTGACTGCAGCCATGAAATTAAAAGGCGCTTACTCCTTGGAAGAAAAGTTATGACCAACCTAGATAGTATATTCAAAAGCAGAGACATTACTTTGCCGACTAAGGTCCGTCTAGTCAAGGCTATGGTTTTTCCTGTGGTCATGTATGGATGTGAGAGTTGGACTGTGAAGAAGGCTGAGCACTGAAGAATTGATGCTTTTGAACTGTGGTGTTGGAGAAGACTCTTGAGAGTCCCTTGGACTGCAAGAAGATCCAACCAGTCCATTCTGAGGGAGATCAACCCTGGGATTTCTTTGGAAGGAATGATGCTAAAACTGAAGCTCCAGTACTTTGGGCACCTTATGCGAAGAGTTGAGTCATTGGAAAAGACCCTGATGCTGGGAGGGATTGGGGGCAGGAGGAGAAAGGGACGACCGAGGATGAGATGGCTGGATGGCATCACAGACTCAATGGACGTGAGTCTGAGTGAACTCCGGGAGTTGGTGATGGACAGGGAGGCCTGGCGTGCTGCGATTCATGGGGTCGCAGAGTCGGACACGACTGCGCGACTGAACTGAACTTGTGTTTGCTGAGGATATCTGCATACAGAAGGCATTCATATATGGCCCAGGTTTTCTGAGATTTTTTTCTCAATTTCAGAAATTATGTCTCATTGCCACATCATATGTCTTGACTTCTAGATGCAAATTAGAGTGTGACATGAGTGTATTACATTTGTCTTCATATAAAACATACTGTTCAGCATGGAAGTATTATTTCTACTCTGAACTCGTAACAACTGTTGATTTATTTTTTTCCTAATTTTTTTTCTGATTTATAGTTGCTCCAACCCACATGCAGGTAAACACACAAATATACGGTTTGGATGTCAGTGTTGTAACATCTGTGAAGAAGGCCAAAAGAAGTCCAACTTTTCTTTGTGACTATCTCAAAGGTCTTTGCTGCCATCCCTTCTTATCTGCAGATATGTAGCTCTGTCTGTGATGCACACCTCATGTACCTGGGAACACATCTTTCCAACTGCTGGCACACAGTTCTCAGAACCAGGAAGAGAAAAAAGGCCTAGATGACTAGAATTAAAATAACAGTTTCATTTAAAGCGTTTCTAAAGTCAAACATCTGAGCATCCTCCAGAACCCAAGAAGTGATGGAGATCAATCTCTTGTCCCATTCTGACGGTTTTCTTTTCATTTTGTTTTTGCTTTCCTTTGCTGTGTAAAAGCTTTTAAGTTTAACTAGGTCTCATTTATTTTTGTTTTTATTTTCACTTCTCTAGGAGGTGGATCAAAAAAGGTCTTGCTGCAATTTTTTTTTAAACTTTATAATATTGTATTGGTTTTGCCATACATTAACATGAATCCCCCACAGTTATACTCGTGTTCCCCATGCTGAACCCCCCTCCCACCTCCCTCCCTGTACCATCCCTCTGGGTCATCTCAGTTCACCAGCCCCAAGCATCCAGTATCATGCATTGAACCTGGATTGGTGATTTGTTTCATATATGATATTATACATATTTCAATGCCATTCTCCCAAATCATCCCACCCTTGCCCTCTCCCACAGAGTCCAAAAGACTGTTCTATACATCTGTGTCTCTTTTGCTGTCTCGCATACAGGGTTATCGTTACCATCTTTCTTAATTCCATATATATGAGTTAGTATACTGTATTGGTGTTTTTCTTTCTGGCTTACTTCACTCTGTATAATCGGCTCCAGTTTCATCCACCTCATTAGAACTGATTCAAATGTATTCTTTTTAATGGCTGAGTAATACTCCATTGTGTATATGTACCACAGCTTTCTTATCCATTCATCTGCTGATGGACATCTAGGTTGCTTCCATGTCCTGGCTATTATAAACAGTGCTATGATGAAGATTGGGGTACATGTGTCTCTTTCAATTCTGGTTTCCTCCATATGTATGCCCACCAGTGGGATCGCTGGGTCATAAGGCAGTTCTAATTCCAGTTTTTTAAGGTATCTCCACACTGTTCTGCATAGTGGCTGTACTAATTTGCATTCCCACCAACAGTGTAAGAGGGTTCCCTTTTCTCCACACCCTCTCCAGCATTTATTGCTTGTAGACTTTTGGATCACAGCCATTCTGACTGGCATGAAATGGTACCTCATTGTGGTGTTGATTTTCATTTCTCTGATAATGAGTGATGTTGAGCATCTTTCCATGTGTTTGTTAGCCGTCTGTATGTCTTCTTTGGAGAAATGTCTGTTTAGTTCTTTGGCCCATTTTTTGATTGAGTCATTTATTTTTCTGGAATCTTGCTGCAATTTATGTCAAAAAGTATTCTGCCTGTTTTCTTCTAAAAGATTTATAGTATCTGGCCTTACATGTAGGTCTTACTTATTTATTTTTTTTATGATTGGGAGAACAGCTTTTCTTTCTTTTTTTTAATTTAAATTTATTTATTTTAATTGGAGGCTAATTACTTTACAATATTTTATTGGTTCTGCCACATATCAACATGAATTCACCATGGGTGTACATGTGTTCCTCATCCTGAATTTCCCTCTGATCTTTAATTCATTTTGAGTTTACTTTTGTGTATGGTGTTAGGAGTGTTCTAATTTCATTCTTTTAGTTCTAACTATCCAGTTTTCCCAGAAGCACTTGTTGAAGAAACTGTCTTTTCTTCATTGTATATTATTGACTCCTTTGTCATAGATTAGGTGACCATAGGTTCTTGGTTTTATCTCTCTTTTCTACCCTGCTCTGCTGATCTATATTTCTGTTTTTTGGGCTAATATCATACCGCTTTGTTTACTGTAGCTTTGCAGTATAGTCTGAAGTCATTGCAGCACTATGTACTGCAATAGCCAAGGATGGAAGTAACCTAAATGTCCATCAGCAGAAGACTGGATAAAGAAGATGTGTCACATATATACAATGGAGCATTACTCAGCCACAGAAAGGAACAAAACAGTCCCATTTTCAGAGACATGGATGGACCTAGAGATGGTCATATGGAGTGAAGTAAATCAGAAAGAGAAACACAGATATCATAGAATATTGCTCCTATGTGGAATCCAGAATAATGGTACAGATGAACTTTTTCAAAGCAGAAATAGAGAACAGATGTAGAGAACAAACTTACGGTTACCAGGGCGATAGGGGCCGGGCAGATGAATTGGAAGGTTGGGATTGACATATATACACTATTGATACTATATAAAGGAGATAACTAAAAAATAATAATAATAGAATAGATAACCAGTGAGAACCTAGTTTATAGCACAGGGAACTCTGCTGAATGCTCTGTGGGTGACCTAAATGGGAGGGAAATCTAAAAAAGAGGGAATATATGTATATGTATAACTGATTTACTTTGCTGTATGGCAGAACTAACACAACATTGTAAAGCAACTCTACTCTAATAAATTAAAAAAAAAAAACATTATGCCATGAGGCAAAAAAAAAAAAGACATGATAGAATTATTTTTCTCCCAAATCTCAAAATTATGATCTTGTTAAGGTTGAATACTTCCCACAAATTAGTGTCTTAAGACAAAACATCTTCTGCTAAATATAGAAGTGGGTGCATTTCAATATTCCTTTTTCCCTCTCCCAAGTTCTTTCCCTTGGTGCTTCCTGTCACTGCTATTCCCCCAGTCCCCCACTGCAAGCTCTTTCTTTCCAACACTGCAGCACTGAAGCAGCACCATTTTAAAGTAGAATTTAGGACTTGACACAGAGGAAGGGATCTGGCTAACTCTGCAGAGAGAATCTAATTAGGGAGACGGGATTTGAAGAGCTGGAGCTTTTCTGGGACACCTGGCTCACCCTTCTGTGTAATGGAAGTTGTCACTGGCCCTTTGCTGGCAGCTGAGGCATCAGGATGTGGGTGTCACTTCTCATCTGAATTAAACGCTGCCTCCAGCATGACATCTCAGAAACAGGAACTGCTGGATGCTCAGGCACTGGGACCTTTACCTGAAGTCCCTTTCAACTTGGAGACACTGTAATTTTGCAGAGGGAGAAAGCTGTCAGCACAGGATAAGGGAGAACTTTCTAAAACTCAGAACTACTGGTCACCAGACAGACTGTTCGGCTCCACTCCTGGCCAAATTCAGCAGAGATACGACTTGCTGATCAGTGAGTGGAGGGTCCACCTCAGAGCCACAGGACTTACTAAGTTAGAGCTTTCAGCCTCAGTCTCACACCCATAAAATGGTGGATATGATATTCATTCATTTACATATTCATTCATTGTTACTTTATTGGGAATCCACTGTGTGCCAGGCCATCTTCTAGGGATGGAGATACAATGATTAATGAAAGAGGTGAAGTCTTTGTCCTTATGGAGCATCTATTTTAATGAGAAAGAAAGAAAACAGACCAATTAAGGACTGGCTATCATGTGATGCTACAGTTATAAAGGGATGGAGAATGATGCTGAAAATGTTGTTAAACCTAGGGAATCAAATAAAATTGAATGATGTTTTTAAAAAAATATTTTATCTTGAATTGAACCATAGTTGATTTACAATATGTTAGTTTCAGGTGGTCAGCAAAGTGATTCAGTTATACATATACATGTCTCTATTCTTTCTGAAATTCTTTTCCCATTTAAGTTATTACATAAGTTCATTCTCTTAGTCTGTGAGTGTATTTCTGTCTTATAAATAAGTTCATTTTCATCATTTCTTTCTAGATTCCATATATAAGTGATATCATATGATATTTCTTTTTCCATGACTTACTTTACTCAGGATGACAATCTGTGGATCCATCCATGTTTTTGAGAATGGAATTATTTCATTCTTCTTAATGGTTGAGTACTGTTACATTGTAATTATGTACCACTTCTTCTTCACCATTTAAGTTATTATAGAATAGTGAGCATCATTCTCTATGCTATACAATAGGTCCTTATTGATTAAAAATTGAATAATATTAGTGAGAAAGAAACACCCAGAGTAACAGGCAAATTTGGCCTTGGAATACAGACTGAAGCAGGACAAAGGCTAAAGGAATTTTGCCAAGAGAAAGCACTGGTCATAGCAAACACCCTCTTCCAACAACACAAGAGAAGACTCTACACATGGACATCACCAGATGGTCAACACCGAAATCAGATTGATTATACTCTTTGCAGCCAAAGATGGAGAAACTCTAACAGTCAGCAAAAACAAGACCAGGAGCTGACTGTGGCTCACATCATGAACTCCTTATTACCAAATTCAGACTCAAATTGAAGAAAGTAGGGAAAACCACTAGACCATTCAGGTATGACCTAAATCAAATCCTTTATGCTTATACAGTGGAAGTGAGAAATAGATTTAAGGGATTAGATCTGATAGACAAAGTGCCTTGATGAACTATGGAATGAGGTTCGTGACATTGTACAGGAGACAGGGAACAAGACCATCCCCATGGAAAAGAAATGCAAAAAAGCAAAATGGCTGCCTGGGGAAGCCTTACAAATAGCTGTTAAAAGAAGAGAGGCGAAAAGCAAAGGAGAAAAGGAAAGATATAAGCATCTGAATGTAGAGTTCCAAAGAATAGCAAGAAGAGATAAGAAAGCCTTACTCAGGGATCAATGCAAAGAAATAGAGGCAAACAACAGAATGGGAAAGACTAGAGAGCTCTTCAAGAAAATTAGAGATACCAAGGGAACATTTCATGCAAAGATGGGCTCAATAAGGAACAGAAATGGTCTGGACCTAACAGAAGCAGAAGATATTAAGAAGAGGTGGCAAGAATACACAGAAGAACTGTACAAAAAAGATCTTCATGACCCAGATAATCACAATGGTATGATAACTCATCTAGAGCCAGACATCCTGGAATGTGAAGTCAAGTGGGCCTTAGAAAGCATCACTACGAACAAAGCTAGTGGAGGTGATGGAGTTCCAGTGGAGCTCTTTCAAATTCTGAAAGATGATGCTGTGAAAGTGCTGCACTCAATATGCTGGCAAATTTGGAAAACTCAGCAGTGGCCACAGGACTGGAAAAGGTCAGTTTTCATTCCAATCCCAAAGTAAGGCAATGCCAAAGAATGCTCAAACTACCACACAATTGCACTTATCTCTCATGCTAGTAAAGTAATGCTCAAAATTCTCTATGCCAGGCTTCAGCAGTACATGAACCGTGAAATTCCAGATGTTCAGGTTGGTTTTAGAAAAGGCAGAGGAACCAGAGGTCAAATTGCCAACATCCGATGGACCATGGAAAAAGCAAGAGAGCTCCAGAAAAACATCTATTTCTGCCTTATTGCCTATGCCAAAACCTTTGACTGTGTGGGTCACCATAAACTGTGGAAAATTCTGAAAGAGATGGGAATACCAGACCACCTGTCCTGCCTCTTGAGAAACCTTTATGCAGGTCAGGAAGCAACAGTTAGAACTGGACATGGAACAACAGACTGGTTTCAAATAGGAAAAGGAGTACGTCAAGGCTGTATATTGTCGCCCTTATTTAACTTCTATGCAGAGTATATCATGAGAAATGCTCGGCTGGAAAAGGCACAGGCTGGAATCAAAATTGCTGGAAGAAATCTTAATAACCTCAGATATGCAGATGACAGAAAGTGAAGAGAAACTCAAAAGCCTCTTGATGAAAGTGGAAGAGCAGAGTAAAGAAGTTGGCTTAAAGATCAACATTCAGAAAACTAAGATCATGGGATCTGGTCCCATCACTTCATGGGAAATAGATGGGGAAACAGTGGAAACAGTGTCAGATTTTTGAGGGCTCCAAAATCACTGCAGATGGTGATTGCAGCCATGAAATTAAAATTGCTTACTCCTTGGAAGGAAAGTTATGACCAACCTAGACAGCATATTCAAAAGCAGAGACATTACTTTGCCAACAAAGATCCATCTAGCCAAGGCTATGGTTTTTCCAGTAGTCATGTATGGATGTGAGATTTGGACTGTGAATAAAGCTGAGCACCAAAAAGTTGATGCTTTTGAACTGTGGTGTTGGAGAAGACTCTTGAGAGTCCCTTGGACTGCAAGGAGATCCAACCAGTCCATTCTAAAGGAGATCAGCCCTGGGTGTTGTTTGGAAGGAATGATGCTAAAGCTGAAACTCCAGTACTTTGGCCACCTCATGAGAAGAGCTGACTCATTGGAAAAGACTGATGCTGAGAGGGATTGAGGGCAGGAGGAAAAAGGGATGACAGAGGATGAGATGGCTGAATGGCATCACCAACTCGATGGACATGAGTCTGAGTGAACTCCGGGAGACGATGATGGACAGGGAGGCCTGGCGTGCTGCAATTCATGGGGTCTCAAAGAGTTGGACATGACTGAGTGGCTGAACTGAACTGAAGAGAGTATAAAGGACTGCTATTAAAAAAAAAAAAGGACTGCTATCTACTATGTGTCTTCTGGGTTCCTGGCACTATGCAAAGCATTGTGCTGTAAATAAACTACCTATCAATAAGGACTAATAGTCTCATTTTATAGGCACAATGGCTGAGACTTCGAGGAGCTGTAACTTGAGTAACATGCCAAGTAAAGCTAGCTATGTGGCAGTGAAGCTGACAATAGAATTCAGGTATGAGCATTGGACTTACAGGAGGTCCTTAATTAATTATATTAATATTGATGCAATTTGTTAATACTAACATGCTGTTGAGCTATTATGAAGGTTATGTGAAGTTAAGATTTTGTGTGTTTAACACATATTGCCTATGGTGTAAATCTAGAGGCTATGATGCTTGTGAGGAAACAGGACACTGCCTTTGCCTTGCTCGAGCTTTCTGTCTAGTTTGGGGTGTTCTGCCTCAGGAAACAATAACTGAACACATGACTCCAGTAGATAACAGTTCTCGAGAGCAGAAGTCCCATCATGATTGGCCGCGAGGGATGAAAGGAGGAAGGTAGCCATGAGGTTTCTTTTGGTCCAGAAAGATGTCCGGGTTTGAGTGAGATCTTGAGAATGATAAATATGCAAGGGGCTGGAGGAAAGGAAAGAATAAAACAGATGGGATGGCTTGTTTGCAAAAATTAATGAAGCTTTAAAAGGAAAAAAAAAAAAAAAACCTGCCAAGTGTCCATCAACAGGACAATGGCTAAACAAATGGTAGTATATTTGCCCAATGGGATAGTATTCAGTGATTTTAAAAAAATATATATATATAAGCTACTGACACAAGCAACAACATTGATGAATCTTGAATGCATTTTGATGAGTAAAAGAAGCTATCCACAAAGGGTATGAACTGTATGATTCCATCTGCATGAAGTTCAGAATGCGGCAAACTAATCTATGGGGACAAAAGTTAGCAAAGTGATTCACTCTTGGGTTGTGGAGGGGATTAATTGGAAATGGGAATTAAAGAACATATTGGGATAATGGAAATGCTCTACATCTTGAACTGGGTGAGAGCTACATAGGTGTTCGCACGTATAAAATGTCTTTGAGTTTCACATCTCAGATGGTATATTTTACTGTACATAAATTAAACCTTATTAAATCAAACACAATAGAGGAAAAAAAGATGAGAGTGGGGATACTCCAGAGAGCAGAGATTGGCTCATTTAACTAAGACAGAAATTAACAAAAAAGCATTTTGGAAGAAAAAAAGTTTGGAGTTAGTTTCCAGGAGGCTATGAGTAAAAAAAAATATAGCAATTATGATCTGTTCTATGTACAATACCAATAAATTAGCCTCTGGAGGCTTTGAGTAAAAAATAATAAATGATGTGTGTTAAAACATAAATTTCTAGGTTCCACTGCAGAGGTCTTGGTTAGGGCCTGGCAGTTTTCATCTCTTACCAGTTGCTAGGTTGATGCCTATACTCCTTGTCTCAAAACCACATTGTAAGGACTCTAGTCTGCTTCTCAGTCACCTCAGGGGTGGAGTTGAAAGAAAGACAATGTGATGGAGTTAGAGGCTTCAGAGACAATGAGCTTGGAGCCAAGTTGTGTTTTGAAGGAAGCCATATGGAGGCTACATGAGAGGAGGGCTGGGCTAGTGGGAAGCCATCCGAAGAGGAGATGTGCATTAATTCAGGAAATAATTAATTTCCTAAATTAATAATTTAGGAAAGATGTGCAAAGTCTAAACCAGAGTGGTATCGAAGGAGGAGGAGATGAAGGGATTAATTCAGAGTGATTCAGGAGTTAGAATTTGATAATTTGGGACTGCATGTTGGGAATAATGGTAAGAGAGGAGTCTTAGCTGTCTTAGAATTTGTAATTTGGTAATAAGGTGAATGATAGTATCATTTGTATCATGAAACAGGGTAGGAGAATGATAAGAAGGTTGGTCAGGATGAGTATGAGCACTGCAAAGGGCTTGTGTCATCGTCAGCCCCAAGTTCCTGCATGCAGACCAGAAATCCACCAGAGCTGAGAGGATTGATACCTGCAAGATTCATGTGGGCTCGATGGAGAATGATTTCTGCCAGAAATGAGACCAAATAGGAAGGTCAGGGTGGCGTGTTCTTAAAGTGGGATTGATTTTATTTTCAGAGTGTGTAGTCTTCTGTAAGGAGTTTTAGAAAGATTCTTGAACTTAAGTAAATAAATAATAGCAAGGTCTGGTGCATCTATAAAAGGGTGATAGAGAGGCAACTGTATCAGCAGTAGCTGAAAATTCATAAGGATAAAATAGCAAAGTCATGAATAAGTCAGGAGCACACACATGTACATGTAAGACAGAAGTGGAGATGAAAAAAAGAAAGTTCTTTAAATAGTCTTAAGTTATATCTCAGAGAAATAGTAGCAGTTTAAAATGTAGATATCTACACACACACACACACACACACACACACACACACATATAAAGAGATAAAGACTGAACAGAAACAGGTTAATACATAAACAGTGAATCCATGAGGTAGGTTTATGGGCTGTATTTATTTTCTTATGTAAACCTTGATTTCTCAATTTTCTACAATCAACATGTTATACTTTAAAGTCATGAAAAAAAATTATTTAATTGCTTTTTGAAAATCTATTTCTGCCTGAATAATGGAAGAGGAAAAGCATGATGGATTCTCCAGAGGAAGGATCAGAGTTTGGCTTCCTGGTTCTCTTCTCTCTGCATCCCAAGACAGATCTTGGCAGCCCCACAAAGAAACGGCCAGACCTCTCAGTGCGCAGTGATTGGCAGCCAGCTGCCCCCAGAGTGTTGCAGCCTCATAGGCGATTTGATCCATTCTCATTGAGCAGCCTGGGGCGAGGAGGCGATATTTAGAAAAACTTAACGTTGAAACCAATTCGAAATACGAAGAAAAATGGTTAGTGATGCATAACAGCCTCAGCTACTGCTCACTCCACCTACAGCTGCTGGGGAATCAAGATGCTCTGGCAAATTCCCTTGTGAGCTATGGGCCTGCTTCACCCTGCCCAGGTCTCTGAGGATCCAGCAAAAAACGGCCCAGGGCAACAGTCATGGAAGCCAATAATAAGCAGAAAATTTAAACAAGAAGCAAGACCTGTACCATGGCTTCTTTCTAAGATGTAAAAGAGGTCTGACTTTAAGATCTATTCTTTGTATGAGACAGAGCTTTCATGAGAAAAGGAAAGCAAATGCAGATTTTGCTCCCATGTTCCACCAGTCCTTGTGTTTTTCTTTTCATCATTCCCTTTGTTGGTCCGTTAGTTCTGATTCTATGGCTCTGAGAAAGGTACACGCTGGAGCTCAAAGTTATAGGCAAGGCTTCCCTTAAAGATCCATGTTCTCTGCCTCCCTGCTCTTTGGAAAGACTCTAATCCTGACCCTGTCTCTTGGGAACCACTGGTCAATTGCTACCTACAAATATGCACATTCTAATCTTCTCCTTTCCTCTCTGTCTTCCATCATCTCCCAAAAATGACCCCACAGACTTTCTAAACCTTTATTCTTCTGCATTGGATGATTCTCAGTTAGGTCAACACAGAAATCACCTTCAGCCTCTATTAAGCTCTCCTTTCTTTATATTGTACATTCTATAGAAAACATTCAGTGACCCACTTGTTTCTCTCCTTCAACACAATCATCATCCCTGTGAATACACAACAATGGGGAATTGATGTGGGAAGTTTCTATCTGTTGCTCCAAGAATGTAACATCTTTCTAAATTCCTGTGGGGCTCAAGATCAGCTTTTTTATTCTAACAGGTTCTCTGTCATTGGGTAGGCTTGAAGGGGAGGTGTTGTTACTGAAAGAAAAAGGGAGCTGTGTCTATAGCCTTTGATGGGAGGAAGCCTGCTAATATCAATTCACAGAGCAGCAGGAAGGGAGCCATGGGAATAAATATTACTTCATCACTTCTTCATCCTCCTTCTAAAGTCTACTGCCCACTGGCCTAAACCAGGACCGCAGGGATTGCACTGTGTATTTGTACTCAAACACATGAACGTGTATGTGTAGATATAATTTTATTTTATGTGTATATGATTATTATTGGGCTTCCCTGGGGGCTCAGACAGTAAAGGGCCTGTCTGCAGTGTGGGAGACCCAGGTTCAATCCCTGGGTTGGGAAGATCCCCTGGGGAAGGAAATGGCAGCTCACTCCAGTATTCTTGCCTGGAAAATCCCATGGATGGAAGAGCTTGGTAGGCTAGAGTCTATGGGGTCGCAAAGAGTCAGACACGACTGACTTCACTTTCACTTTCTTTCATGATCATTATTTTTTTCTTCAGCTTGCTTTCTCCTCTTAATAGTATATAAGCCAAATCTCCATGATCTCCACTAAAATGAAAAGGGGCCGAGCAGTCAGTACTGATAATCAGTCTGTGAGCAAAGGTTTATTTCTATAATATTACAAGGGTTAACCATCAGAGTAAAGATAGATCATTCCCTTTGTTAGGTCTGTGTTTTGTCTGATGTTATCAAATCAGATAAATAAAGATGGTTTTAAAGTATCTTAAATCATAAGCATGTTGCAAAATATTAAAGTTATTCTGCAACAGACATTTTCCCAGGTGAAATAAGGAAAGAGACCTTTCCTGGCTAAAAAGGTCATTAGTTGGTCTCATACAAGCACTTTACTGAAAACAAGGAAAAATAAGTATTTCTGAGCTGACTTAACATAGCTCCATCACTTCTGAAGAGGTTGCTGGAGGAGGTCATGGGCGGGACAAGACCACTGGTTAAACCGAGAGGGGACTTGTGTCATCAGAGGGTCCTCACCCCACCCTCCATCCTTGGAATGTGCATTCTGCCCACCCCAGTTCTTGCAGTTTATCCAGGATGAGCCTTGAGAGTCAATTGCTGTGGAGATCCTCTGGACTGAATAGCGACTGAACCCCATTCTCCTCTTGCTACCACCAAAGCCCAACCTCCTAAGTAAATGCCTCTGCTTGTTAAAAACACCAGCTACTCACCTGGAGTGGCCTTTTCCTTAAATCTCTCCCTGCCCTCCCAGGACGGGGCCTGTAGGCTTCAGATTCCACCCTGGGAATTCCTGAGTTTGAGTACCAGTAAGGTGGCGCTAGCGGTAAAGAACCTGCCTGCCAATGCGGGAGATATGAGAGATATGGGTTTGATCCCTGGGTCGGGAAGATCCCCTGGAGGAGGGCATGGCAACCCACTCCAGGATTCTTGCCCAGAGAATCCCATGGACAGAGGAGACTGGTGGGCGACAGTCTATGGGGTCGCAAAGAGTCAGACATGACTAAAGTGACTTAGCACGGATGCACAAGGCTACTTAAGGTGGGAAAAGAAGTTACCTTTATTTATCCAAGAGTAATTTGAAAATGAGTTAGGATTTTAAATGTTTTTGGGGGGAGAGTGAGGAATCACATTCTAAATACTTTACTTCTTATCCTATGTTTCACCTCAATGCCTTATTGTAGTATCAGTCTTTTAAATAACTGGATATTATTCCATATAAGCTCTGCACCAAAAATTGATTCACCACTAATATATTGAAGGGAATTTACATTCATTCCAATTTCTTTTTTCTTTTTTTAAACTGGAGTGTAGTTGATTTACAGTGGTGTGTTAGTTTCTGAAAAGTAATCAGTTATGCATATACATACGCACGCTAAGTCGCTTCAGTGATGTCTAACTGTTTGCGACCCTATGGACTATAGCCCACTAGACTCCTCTTGTGCATGGGATTTCCCAGGCAAGAATACTGGAGTGGGTTGCCATGCCCTTCTCCAGGGGATCTTCCTGACCCAAGGATCAAACTCTTGTCTCTTAAGTCTCCTGCACTGGCAGGCAGTTTCTTTACCACTACCACCACCTGGGAAGCCCCTAAATATATATATATTATATATAATGTAGATAATAAATATATATATTACATATATTTTATCGATAATATATTTATTATATAATATTATATTTTAAATATATAAAATATATTTGATGTATATATTAATATATGTATTTATTATATATTATACAAATATATATTTAATATATATTTATATATATACTCTCTCTTTTTTATATTCTTTTCCCATGTAGTCTTTTACAAAATATTGAGTAGAGTTCCCTGTTCTATACAGTAGGTCACTATCAAATTATTTATTTTATCTATAGTTCTGTGTATATGTTAATCCCAATCTCCCAGTTTATCCCTTACCCATTCCCCCACTATAACCATAAATTTGTTTTCTACATCTGGAACTCAGTTTCTTGTTCCAATTTCTAAACTGTGCCAAACATCATTTTAAAAGTCGCACTTTTCTCTGTATAGAAATATATAGAAGAAAATGCATAAAGTATATATGGAGTTCAGTATATTGGGCTTCCCTGGTAACTCAGCTGGTAAAGAATCCACCTGCAATGCTGGAGACCCTGGTTTAATTCCTGGGTTGGGAAGATCCCCACTCCAGATTCCATGGGCTTCCCTGGTGGCTCAGGTGGTAAAGAATCCACCTGCAATATGGAAGACCTGCATTTGATCCAGTCTAAGGAATAGAATATGGAGACTGGAAAGCTTTCCTCACATTCCCTCCCAAACATTCATCTCTCTCTTCTCCAGAGTTTATAAGTGCCCTGGTTTCCAACACTGTGTATTAGTTTTTCTGTTTTTAAATTCACATAAGTGGAGGGATCTTGTAAGTGATCTCTTAAATTTGTGTTATGTAGCCCATAATGTTGGATGTATTTATCTTTTCACATGTACTTGTGGTTTTAGCATCTTTATTGCTGTGGAGTGTTCATTGATTTATCATTTGGAATGAGTGCGTATTTGTGTGCTTACTGGTTTGTGGCTATTATAATCAACAAAACTATAGGTATTCTTATTCACATATATTTTTATATGTACTTGTGCATTTCTGCTAAATATTGCCAGTTTATATGTCATGTTCAAATTTAGTTGATAATGACATATTTTCTAAAAAGTTTGAAGCAAATTCTCAGTATTGAGAAGGATGCCATTGATCCACATTCTCATCAAACTTAAATTATCAAAATTTTTATTTTTAGGTATTTTGGTGAAGGTGAAGTGATATCTCTTTATTATTTTATTTTTAACTTTACTGATACTAATATGCTGCTACTAATAACTATACTAATACATTTTTATGTAATTAAATATATAGTTAAATATATAATTAAATATATAGTATAGTTAAATGTATTTAACTATACTAATATAGTGTCATATAATTGCTGCTCATTTGGTGAAGTACCTTTCTAAATTCCTTATCATTTTTTGTTAGATTGTATCACTGGTTTGTAATTGATCTTAAGTTAAACTTTCTAATTGATTTAGAAGTATTCCTTATATATCTTGATAGGAACACTTTTTGTGTATGTATATTGAAAATGTATTTTCCCACTTTGTGATTTACTTTTAAATTGCTTTACTGGAATATCATGATGAACAAAGGCTGACAGTAAATAAAGGTAGTCCAGTTTTTCCCTGTGGTTGGGATTTTTTTAGGTTCCTTTAAAACTCTGTTCGCATATAAGGTTGTGATTATATTGTTTTGTATTATACTCCTCAAATTTACTTTTTACATTTATATCTAAAATCCACTGGAAATACATTATTTGTGAGTTATAAAATAGGGAGCAAGACTTTTTCTAGCCACATGGATCATCAGTTTTCCAAGAACCATTGTTGAAAACTGTCCTTTCCTCTGTTGTTCTTGAATGCTGCTGAAATCAATCAAATCTAGGGGTCACATATAAGTCTGTTTCGGTACCGTCATTCTATTCACAGGGTCTGTTTCTACCTGCTGCTAATAACATGTCTATAATACATCTTGGATATTACTTTCACTCTCTTTTTTTGTCCGCATCTTCTTCAAGAATATCTTGACTATTTGTGGTCCAATAGAATGTTGAATAAAAATGGTGTTGGTAGGGACTTCCATGGTGATCCAGAAGTTGGGACACAGTGCTTTCATCCTGATTCGTTAACTATGATCAAGCCGGGAGACATGGCAAAAAAAAAAAAAAGAATGATGAGGATGAGTGGGCATAGAAGACTTCTTTTTCTGTTGTATTGAAATGCTTTAGATAATTCCCATTATATCTAAAGTTTCTCTTCACAGTTATCATTTTATAAATATGCTTTATCAGTTTTCTTCTATTTCTAACTTGCTAAGAGTGCTCTATGATGAATGGATGTTGACTTTTGTAACACTTTTTCTGCATCTCTTGAGCAGTTCTGTAATATTTTTCATCTATTCAGTTAACATGGAAAGTTCCACCGACATATTTTTGGGTGTTAAACCAAACTTTCATTCCTGAAATAGTTTACAATTGGTCATGATGTGTCCCTAGATATAGATATGAATAAAGATAAGGATGCTTTCCAGGTGGGCACAGTGGTAGAGAACCCACCAGCCAGTGCAGGAGAGACAGGAGACGTGGGTTTGATCCCCGGGTCGGGAAGATCCCCTGGAGAAGGAAATGGCAGCCCACTCCAGGATTCTTGCCTGGAAAATCCCATGGACGGAGGAGCCTGGTGGGCTGCAGTCCAGGGGTTCACAGAGTCAGACATGCCTGAGTGACACACGTGCACACACACATGGATAAGGATATAGATGTAGGTTGATATATCCTCTTTTGGTTATCATTACTGATGTTGTTAATGTTCTTTATATTTATGTTTATAAAGGAAAATTTTCCTTTGTGTAAATGCCTTTGAGAACTTTGATATCAAGTTCAAGCAGGCCTCATACAACTATCTGGAAAGTATTCCTTCTTTGTCTCTCTCCTGGAAGAGTATGTATTTATTAGACTGATTTTGGTTTCTTCCATATACAGTTAGTAAAATTTACTAGTGAAATCACCAGGACAAGAAATATTTTATGAGGAGCTTTTTTAAAAAAATCATAGATTAATTTTCTTCAGTAGTCAGAAGATTATTGCATTTTCACCCGTTTTTGTTCATTTTAATAACTTGCACATTTCTATGAATTAGTTCACCTATCTTTTCTTATTATTTTACTCTTTTCTTCTTGAACATATCATGATGATTTGTAATATTTGTTTTATTACTACTTTTATTCTGCTTCTATAATCTCAGAGATCTTTCTAAATCTTTTTGTACTGTTTTTTCTACTGTAGGTATGGGGATATATTGCTGCTTTTTTTTTTTTTTTGGTATTTGTCAGTTTCTTTTTATTGCCTAGGTCTACGTCCATAGACAATACATAGTACTGTTTATATTGATTTAAACTTCACTATATTCATCTTGAGAACTTCTGTGTTAAGTCAATAGTTTATTTTGAGTTATGCCTATATTATACATGTAATCTTTAATTTTTTCTAGTTCTAGCCTTTATAATTGATACTTTAACCATTTAGTTTTGAGATAATTTGGACCTACAAAAGATTGAAAAATAGTAGAGTAATTTCATATACACATTTTTTAGGTTTTTTTCTAATGTAACCATAGTACAATTACCAAATCAAGATGTCAAATGTTGGTAAAATATTATTGACTAAAGACTTTATTTGAATTTCATCTATTTTTTCTCTTAATGTATTGCTGCTTTTTTGTGCCCAGTAATTTGTTACTGAGTTCTGGACTTTCTAAATTTTTTGGGGGGGTGCTGGAATTTGTTCTGTTCCTTTAAACACTTTCGAACTTTGCTTTGGGACAGTATATTCATTTCTAAACTTGCTTTCAAGCTTTATGTGGTGTCCAGCCTTTATCCTGGGGCTAACTTAAGCCCACTATTAACTGATTGTCTTCTGAAGACATTACTCAATGCCATGTATTATGATATTTTTTCCCTCAGTATATTCGTCACAACTAGCGAATCGAAGTTGGTATATTACCGTTGAGTAAACATAACACTTCCTTTGGATTTCACAAGTTTTCTACTCAGTGTCCATTCAGGAGACCACACTGTACTTAGTCATCATGTTTCCTTGGGCTCCTCTAAACTAGTGGCAGCTTTTGCTCATTATGCCAGTTTTGAAGAGTATTATGGGTGTTTTAGCATTTTCTTATTTGGGGTTGATCTGTTGGTTTTTCCAAGGTGGAATATGGGGTCTGGGTTTGGGGGAGGGGGTTGGGCTTCCCGGGTGGCTCAGCAGTGAAGAATCCACCTGCAATGCCGGAGGCGCAGGAGACGCGGAGGTGCAGGGTCAGTCCCCGGGTGGGGAAGATCCCTCGAAGGAGGAAACGGCAGCCCACCCCAGTACTCTTGCCTGGGCAATCCCATGGACAGAGGAGCCTGGTGGGCTGCAGTCCGAAGGGTCACAAATGAGCACACACACATAACAGACACAGACCCATTCTCATCATGTCACATCAAGGGTGCATCCTATTGGTGTGACGTATCAATGATGATGTTAACTTTGATCAGATAACCTAGGGGATTCTTGGCGTGTTTCTCCATGGGTCCACGCCTTTTCACCCTATGGTTTTTTGAAGCAAATCATTAAACCCAGCCTACATTTAAGGACAGAAGGAGTGCATTAAGAGGGAGGGAGAGTACATACATAGATTATGTGGATTTGATTTTAGGATTGTTTCTCTTCCCTTCACCTTATATAGTGATTTAAAAAAAATTGTATTGAAATACAGTTGATTTATAATGTTGTGTTAATTTTTGCTACACAGTAAAGTAATTCAGTTATACATACATCTACATTCATTTACATATTCTTTCCCATTATGGTTTGCTGCAAGATACTGAATATAGTTCCCTGTGCTATAAAGTGAAGTGAAGTCGCTCAGTCGTGTTCAACTCTTTGCGACCCCATGGACTGTAGACTCCCAGGCTCCTCCGTCCATGGGATTTTCCAGGCAAGAGTACTGGAGTGGGTTGCCATTTCCTTCTCCAGGAGATCTTCCCAACCCAGGGATTGAACCTGGGTCTCTGTCTTTGTAGGCAGATGCTTTACCATCTGAGCCACCAGGGAAAGTAGGGCCTTATTGTTCATGCATCCTATATACACTAGTTTGCAGCTACTAATCCCAAACTCCCAATCCATCCTCCCCCTCCCCCTGCTCTGCCATGAAACCGCAAGTCTGTTCTCTGTATCTGAGTCTCTTTTTGTTTCATAGATATGTCCATTTGTGTCATAGTTTAGATTCCACATATAAACGATATCATGTGGTATTTGTCTTTGTCTGACTTACTTCACTGACAATGTTCTCTAGGTCCATCCATGTTGTTGCAAATGGCATTATTTCATTCCTTTTTTTATTTTACTTTACAATACTGTGTTGGTTTTGCCATGGCTGAGCAGTGTTCCATTGTGTATACATGTATACAGTGATTTTAAACATGCATCTGAATATTTGTCATACACATTTTCTTGAGTTTTATCATGGCTTATTTGCTTTGCTCATGACATTTTGCTTCTTTGTGTGTTCTGTAATTTTATATTGCAAATGCTTTGTCAAAGGGATCTCATCTGTGATGGTCATGCATATGTTAATAAGATACTACGTACACTCCACTTCAGAGCCCCTCAGCCTAAGCGACCTCTCATTCCCCCGTCACCGTGGTCGCTAGCTCTCCCTGGACTCCTACTGGCTTCATGTCGATGGACACAGTCCATCTCACTTAGCTGCGTGCTCACACCACTTGCCTTTTGTCTCTTGTCCAGGGCTTCCTTTTGTGTCAGCGTTTGGAACCTCAAAGACCAGGCTCAGCAATCACTGGGACGTTGGGTTTGTTAACATGGGGTACTTGTTGACAAATGAAACATGAAAGCCAAGAAATAGAGCTGCTCTGGCTTCTTCTGGGAAGACGAGTGAGATATAGTTGTGTGCTTACTCAAAGAACAGTCCCCGAAGCATCAAGAAAGCAGCTGCACTTCTCAGGGCATACCTCACGGCACGTCCTCCAGTTGGCAGCTCTGCTTTCTTTCCAGATTCACTCCCTGTTTCTCACTGACCCTTAAGAAAAATAGTAGCCTAAAAAGCCCTTTGCCACAGGCTCTGCTTTCTAAAGCATCCAGGCTAAGGTTTTAATCATGCCTTTGTCTGACCCTCCTGAGGTATAATCAGCCTAGGCCCACCTTTTGTCTGAAGTATTTTACCTTGGGGTTTCTTGCACTATGCAGACATTGCAAGAACAGAGAATAATATTTATAAATTCTTAGAGGACATTTTTTTTCTTGTCTCTTATTCAGAATTCATAGCAAAGTAGATCCCACCCCCCTCCCCCACCTACCTTTATGTCTGAGGTGCCATTAAAAAAAATCCTAGTCTGTTTTATCACAGGAAGATGAAGCATTTTTAGCATCCCAGGCTTCTATGGGAATATTAGTATTTGCCCGTCCTTTTCTCCTAACCATATGTGGGTGTTAAAACCCTAATTCTCAGTTATTGGAATTTCAGTTACCTCCAAAGTAGCTGAAACATCAGTGCTTACTCATGTCTGATTTCAAATTCTCCTTCACTTCTGGTCCTTCAATATTTCTCTTATATTCTTTAGAGACCTGTTATGCATTAAAATCTTGTTTATTATTTTTCATGAATTTTTTTTCTAGGTGTTGTTATCGGTAGGACTTATATGATATATTGTCTTCCCAATTCCCAGGAACAGAACTCCTGAATATTTGCAATCCTGCCAAGTTTGGAAATCTGTTTTATACTTGCATATCAACTTGGAGGCAGAAATGCAATAAGAGAGTTTGCTGTGAGCAAACACATGCCTGAGACATAACATAGAAATAGAGAAGACAGGAAACATAGCTGCAGACCAAAATAGAATGCGTCACATCACATGTTGTTGTTGATAAGTCACTAAGTTGTGTCCAATTCTTTGTGACCCCATGGACATGTAGCCTACCAGGTTCCTCTGTCTGTGGGATTTGCCAGACAAGAATACTGGTGTGGGCTGCCTTTCCTTCTTCAGGGGATCTTCCCGACCCAGCAAATGAGCCTGTGTCTCCTATATTGGCAAGCGTATTCTTTACCACTGAGCCAGCAGGGAAGCCCAACAACAGTTAGTGTAGGACAATCATCTCTACATATTTCAATAAGCCTGAGGGTCATCTAGGTCCCACAGCTAAACTGTAACTCGTGCTAATATTGGTGACATCAAGGAATTAAACATATACTTTTTTTCCCACTGTACTGACAATAATAACATATGTGAAGTATTTTAAAAACATTTTTCCTGAAATAATTTTCAATATTATGTTACTTAGAAGAGTTGATCATAATAAGATAAAAGTGAATATCATTTCTAATTATTGAGCTTCTACTAGGTGTCTGGTACTGGGCTCTTTTTTTTTTTAACCTTATTTTTAATACGTTATTTTAATTCCCACAATAAACTTGCAAGATAGCTATTATAAAGCCTTGCTTTGTAATAAGTGCATTAAAGTTACACAGTAAGTGGCCAAAACAGAACTACAGTTTCTCTGCTCTTTCTGTTTTCTATTCCTATTCTTTCTCATCCAGGAAAACCTCTTATCCTATAGACACATTCTAAGAATGTCCCAAATGGCCGAGATATTATCTGTCACGCTTCCTTTTCCAGAGGATCCCCTGACATTTCAGGAAGAGGAAACCTGTACTCAGTGTATTCCTGACCTCTGTTTATGACTGCTCTCGAGCAGGTCCCCCGGATGGTCAGAGCCTCTAGCAGGGAGACTTTGATGGAAGTATTTTGCACACATGCCAAATGTGTGGCATTGAAACCAGTGGGGAGATGAAGAAGGGGACCTGAGTAGTGAGTCAAAAATGACAAAACCAGCAACAAACAGGAGGGACACGTTTTCGAAGATGATAATTGTGTCTGGACAGTTGACAGAGAACAAATGCTCCCTTGCTCCCTGTGGAAATGATCATTTGAAAAGGAAGGCTGGGGAACATTAGATAATTATTTAGTCCTTTTAAATATTTATGAGTTCCAGTGCGCTACATACATTTTAAAAGACAGTTGACAACTGCAGCATATATCATCTTGTTCCCTCTGCAAGCTAAAAATAGTTTGCTTTTTTCTTGTGAAAACAATACTTTCCGTTTTGGTGTCCATGAAATAAGAGACTATAAAAATGCTAATTTTCAGGCATGACGGCAAAGAATGTTTGAAGAAATTCTGCTTGTAAACTTTCAGATGAGCATCTGATATGTCTGTTCTGCCTGGAAGAGAGACTGCTGAGGGCACCTGTAAATAGCAGACAGGACAGGGGGTTAAGTTCCGAGGGCCTGAGGTTGAGGCTCTCATTCTCTAAATGGGGCCTTGGAAGTTTAAGGAACCAGCCTGGCCATCCCCTGGAGGAGTAAACTTAGATTTGCTTCAGAAATGAGAACCAAGCTTGGGATCAAAAAGGGACAGTATTGACAAGAACAGGGGAAAAAGAACAGACAGAATACAGAGGCCTAGAAGCGCCATTTTGACCATTGTTTCCAGGCAGGCTCATGGTTTCAATGCAGGTGTGTAGGAGAACCTGGCTGGTTTAATGAGACAGTTGGGTACTTCCAACTATTCTCTGTGTCTTGCTGGGGTAGAAGGCTTTCCTGGAAGCCATCAGAGCCCCATCCAGGTCCGCTTCATCAGCAGGTACCCCCACACCATAACTACTGAGAGCACTGGCTGTTAGAATCCCATAGCCACTCCTTTCTCTAAAGAATTACCTTTGCTCTAAAAGGAGTGACCTTATTTTATGGGATACTTCCTCCTTGAGTCAGAACTGGATCAATGATTGACTAACATAGGGTGCAAACGCCAGCCCCTTTGCTTCCACGCGAGGAATGACTGAGGTGCAGGTCATGCCGCAGAGGTCCCCACGGGATCAGGCTGAAGTGCCTCTTCTGTGAAGACTGCATTCTTCCCCTGCTGTCTTTCCTTCCTCACATATTTTACCCAAGTGCACCCCCTCTAGAAATTTCTTTGATGAGATTCTTTGAGTCAGGCCCTTCTAAGGAAACCCACTAAGCCAGAAAGATAAGGAGAGCTAGTTGTTCTGTTAGTCAAATGGGGAAACTGAGTCTCTAACACAGAAGTGGCACCTCTCATACCATACTGTATGAAGTGCAATCAGTTCCTTTGGTTTTTTGCACGGGAATGATTGGGTGACCCCGAATACAGCAGGAGCTTAGTAAACTGAGCCGCTCTCCACGTGTGAAATGCCCTTCTCCTCTGAACAGTCTACCCAAGCTTTAAGACTCAGTTCACACGTCACTGTCTTGGCGGACACATCCTGCTGGTCCTGACTCCCTCCTGAGCTGGCGCTGACCCTGACTCTTCTTGACTTAAGCTTCCATGGTGGCTCATGTTGCTCTCTGTTATCGAGATACCATCATGTGCCACGAGTTGAGCTCAACATTTGTTGAGTGCCCCTTACATGCCCTAACTTGCTTCAGTCAGAGGCAATGTTCTATTCCTGAAGTCCTGCCATTATTTTTGCTTCCTCCCCACTGGTGAGGGCGCCAAACCCCCTATACATCCCTGTTTCACAGTCTGAGGGTAACAGGAAGGTGGTGTCTCTCAACGTCTGACTCACGGGTCGGACAGAAGGACACTGGCATCATCCTGGGAAGCAGTGTCTCCTCCCTAGACAGAGCAGGAAGGTGGCCTATCTTCATGAACACTGGGTTTCTTTGCTGAGTGAGATACTGAATCCCACCAACAAGCCATACATACAAGCGAGGCTGTCATCCCATCATGGAGCTGGCTATAAAAGTGCCAGGGTGCCAGGTTGTCTTGGTAATGCATCACAGACAAGCTTCCAAGCCTGGAAAGGCCTGAGCCGGGGGGATATATGCTGCAGCTGGGCTAGATGAGTGGACCGCTGAAAGCAAGCCAGCTCCTGTAGATTCCAGGGCAGGGAGCTCTGGAGCCAAATACACAATACCTGGCACCTTTGTGCCCAGAGAGAATCTACACAGATTGAAAGACAGTTACATGAAAAGCACGTGCAGGGATGTGTACACATGTGAGAGTGGGGAACCGTGCCTGCAAGTCCAAGCTTTGACCCTGGGACTATTCAGTACAGCCCCTAGGGGAGGGACACTATGAAGCTGGCTTGAGGCAGCTTCCTTGACCCACAGGCTGGAGGCCCTGACCCTGTAGCTGCTCCTTCTTCTTACACTTAGACCTGGACTCTCAAGCTAAGTAGCCCTCATCCCAAGGTAGCTCAAGAGTTTTAGGTGCACACATGGTTTCTTGCCTAGAGAATCCCTGGGCAAAGGAGCCTGGTGGGCTACAGTCCATTGGGTCACAGAAAGTCAGACACGACTAAGCAATTAACACTTTCGCTTTCACCAGAGTCTAATGGAGAGGCCCAAGGCCACCCCTGGGACACCTTTTCAGACTAAGTATAGGGCTTGTTAGTGGAAAAGTGCAGGCAAGCCTGTGAGAAGCCCAGATACACAGAAAGAGGTCAACCCAAGAGTGAGGAAATGGTCATACTCAGCCTCAGTCAGCTGGCAGTGGTCACAGTCCTCCTGCAACTGGCCAAAACCCAGGGACATGTAGGAGAAGAGCTTGATGAGTGTATGAAAACAGTTGCAGAGAAAATATCCCTCCTGTGTTCAGGAGACAGTCTGTCCTGGTCAACATGATATGTGTGAGTGCTGAGGTCTTCTCTCGCCATTCAGGCTGGAAGGGGAGACTGCATTGTGAGCCTAGAGTGGTCTCTTTCAGACCCACAGTGCTTGGCCCCAGGCGCATCAGTTCTGCCGGCAGACTAGCAACAAAGAGATTAGAACTCTCAGCCTCCTACTAATAAGACCATTTATTGGTTGTCAGATTTTTAAGAAAGTAACATTAGCCTCAGAGAAGGCAAGGGCACCCCACTCCAGTACGCTTGCCTGGAAAATCCCATGGATGGAGGAGCCTGGTAGGCTGCAGTCCATGGGGTCGCTAAGAGTCAGATACGACTGAGCGACTTCACTTTCACTTTTCACTTTCATGCACTGGAGAAAGAAATGGCAACCTACTCCAGCGTTTTTGTCTGGAGAATCCCATGGATGGTGGAGCCTGATGGGCTGCCGTCTATGGGGTCACACAGAGTCGGAAACTACTGAAGCGACTTAGCAGCAGCAGCAGCAGCAGCAACATTAGCCTCTTTCTTCATTTGCAGAAAGGGTACAGCGATACCCCTGTCACAGGGTTATGGTGAACACTAAATGAGATCACTTCTGAAAAGCTATGAGCATTCTGCCAACTACACAGTTAAAACATGTAGATGTTTAATAAGCATCTATTATCTGTTAAATTCTTCATTAAACTAAATAGTGGTGATAACAGAGATGAATAAGACAAAATCTCTTCCTCCCAATGGGTACACCATAGCTGCAGGTGATCAGATCACAGGCAGATTAGGATGTATTACATGATATTTAAGCGCCTGCAAGAGAAATCTCAAATATGCCTGGAGCACAGAGGCCGGACTCTGTTTCTCAGCTTTATAGAGTTGGAATTAAACTCAGTCCAAAGCTAGCTCTCCCCTCCTGCAGAGACATGTGGTTTCTTTCGTGCTGAAGCTGGAACAGAATTCAGACTTTCTGACTGCCAGCACAGAGGTATTTTCACTATATCACACTTAAAAAATTTTTTTCCATCAACACTAAAGGCAGTAATTTTGGTTTCAGAGTCTAAATGAAAGCACTGGCATTGACCTTTTGGGAAGCTACTGTAGACCAAATACTTTTTTCCCAAAGCATCATTTTTTACAACCTTAATTAGAGCTATTTTATAGCAGCCTAATGCCAAAGCACAGATTCCTAATACATTTTTTCCTTTATGATCTAGTAATAAAGTCATCTGATGCTTAGTTAGGTTGACAATCTAGTTGCTTCTCTCAAGAGAGAAAACAATGACATTGCATTTGAAAAGCCGGCTGTCGGGTTTGAGAAAAGTTGATTTTTCATATCAGGCTGTTGAAAAGCTGAATAGAGAAACAAATATCACAGCTCCTTTTTTTTTTTCTTTAAAAAAATTTTTTTTATTTGGAAGCTGGGGGGCTGCCCGGTGGAACTGTTCCGTGGTGTTATCGTCCACCACAAATCGCTCTTGGAGACAGAAAGGTCATAGATTCAAAGCGAACCATAGTTGTGATTGATTCCACTTGGAAAGTTGCCCAGGTCAGTGTTGTTTACCCAAAACAGGAAATCATCTGCTGTGTCCTTGATTCCCCACCTATTCCTAAGAGAGAGAGAGCGCCGGACTAGTAAAGGAGTGGCATTATTACTCAAGCAAGAATGGGATAACATTTAAAACTGATAAGAACATTTCAGCCGAATGGAAGTTGCCTAACACTTTGACACTCAGGATCATTATTCAAAGGGTATCTGTTACTTATGTTAATTAAGAAAAATAAACACCGCTCCACATTGCCCCATAACGTCAAAGCAAATACACAGTAGGAAGCATACTCCATTTACCTCCCTGCATGTCCTCACTGCTAAACCAAGCCATTCCGAGAAATTGTTTAGCTCAGCTCAGGGCAACTTTATCAATTGCTGATTCTAACCCCTGTGCCAACATTTATTAAGCTTCTATGCTGGGCCAAGAACTGTGAATGTGAGCAAAGAGATAACTTTTCATTTCTCAGTGCCTTGCATTGTAACTAGAAGTTTTTATGATAGTTTATATTTATAGAGAGTATTTTTATGTTTTTCTATCCACTCAACAAATATTTATCAAGCACCCAAGTTCTAAAAGCTGAAGGATCAATACTGAACCTAAAAGAGACAGTTACTGCTCAATTTCTTTTTAAAAAACTATGTATTTGTATTTATTTACTTGGCTGAGCCAGGTCTTAGTTGTAGCCTGCAGGATCTTGAATTGTGGTATGTGAATTGTGGCATATGGGTTCTAGTTCCCTGACCAGAGATTGAACCCTGAGCCCCTTGCTTTGGAAGCATGGAGTCTTAGCCACTGGACCACTAGGGAAGTCCCATGGCTCAATTTCTAATGCAGGAAGTCTGATGAACATAAAAAGTTAAATATGTGGTGTGATAGAAGCCAACCAGTGATTTGAAGAAGAATAAAGTAATTAAAAACAGATCCAGAGTACTAAGGATGGGGTTGGGAGCATTATTCTGTATGGAGTAATCTTAGGAAGACCTCTTTGTTAAAAGACATCTGAGAAATCAGAAGAAAAAGAGAAGGTCATGTGACTATGAGGGAAAAGGTGTTGCAGGCAGAGAAAACAAGTGAATAGGAAATGAGAGCGGGGGAGCGTGCTTGACCCAGGAGCCTTGGACCCACAAGGAGGTGGGTGTGGCTGGAGGAGGGTGCTAGGAGAAAGGCTGTGGGGAGGGTGCAGGGGGTGGGGGGTGGGGAGAGTTGACAGGTGAAGCAGCCACAGCAAGCTGGGCTTTGCAGAATCATTAAAATCTTAGCCTTTACTCTGAAGACAATGGTTTCATTGTCTTCAGTGAAGGAGTGGTTCAGCAGAAACATGACATGATATGGCTAAATTTGAGAAGGAATGTTCTGGATCCTTTTAAAGAATAAATGGTACAATAGCAGATAAGCAAAGCGACCAGATTAAAACAGACAGAACTAAAAACCCAGGCAAGAGATGCTGGTGGCTAGGGCTGGGGTGATAATAAGGAAAGAGGCTAGATTTGGGATGTATTTTAAAGATGGAGACAAGAGGATTTGTTGGTGGATTTTCTATTCAGTTTGGCTTCTGGATGTGGGTATAAGGATCATAGCTCCCTCACCTCTTGGCCATAACTATACAACTTTCTGATGTGATTAAGTTTCCCATGCTCACTGAACTTCCCTGGTAGCTCAGCTGGTTTAAAAATCTGCCTGCAATGTGGGAGACCTGGGTTTGATCCCTGAGTTGGAAAGATCCCCTGGAGAAAGGAACAGCAACCCACTCCAGTATTCTTGCCTGGAGAATCTCCATGGACAGAGGAGCCTGGCGCGCTGCAGACCATGGGGTCGCAAAGAGATGGACACGACTGAGTAACTAACCAACCATAGCATGGCTCACTGTAGCAACGGCTTTAAAACTGCACCCTTTATGGGTTTCCCTTCCCTTCACTTTTTGTTCCAACCAGTGTTACCTTCACATCCTAAGTAGATTTTTGTACAAAAGTGGTCTCAGTAATTGTTTCTGGAGGAACCTAAAGCTAAGAGAGCAGATACAATTTAAATGGAGATCAGACCATCTCTGTTGCCCTTTTATACTAATGAAAGTTATGGGTTTTTTTTTGCTGATGATTACAGCGTTGACCTGTTTGGTGGTGGAGAATGAATGGCTCTAATTTTTAATTTGCATTTCCTGTCACCCAGGAGATGAATGCTGGTCTCGCCTGTCCACACACCTTCAGGAAGTCACTGATTTGTGTCCCTTTGTCATCTCATTTCAGCAACAAGGGCTCAGGTCACTGGGCCTGATGGGAGCACAGGGATTGCTAGCAAGGGGCAGTTATACAACTCCACTTTCCTCTTCATTCAGCAGGGAGCACAGTGGAATAAGAAACACAACTCTTTCCAATTTTAATTTAAATTGAAGAGCATTTGTGTCTCTGGTCATGCTTTTGCAGCCAATAATAATGTGCTGGGCAAGAGGGGCTCTGATTTTCTGTGGTCCTCTCTTCTCTGTGTAAGGACCCTCTGTGGTCATTACTGATAATCTGATTTCTCACAGATCGATCCAATATCAGGATGAAGCACCGCTGTATGAGAAACACCCTCATTTAGAAAATGCAATGAGCAGGTCTCCAAGACGTTAATTACTGAAAGAGGTTTTAGGTAATTCCATCTCTCATGGTTAGAGTTAATCAGGCATGTGCCTGAGAAATAAATAAATTTCTGAGGGAGGGAATTCATGTTTCTAAAACACCAACCCTAAATCATGTGAAGCTTCAGGTTCTTTCACATCTACTAGATTCCTGAAGCCAAGTTGCTTCAGTATGTCTGACTCTTTGTGACCCCGTGGACTGCAGCATGCCAGGCTCCTCTGTCTATAGGATTCTCCAGGCGTGGGTGGGTGGGTGGACATTTCCTTCTCCAGGGGTTCTTTCCTCCCAACTAAGGGATCAAACCCGAGTCTTCCACATTGCAGACAGATTCTTTACTATCTGAGCCACAGGGAAGCTCCACTGTATTACACAATTGCCCTTAAATTTTACAGATGAACAAGTTGGATCTAGAAGAGGTTAAGTGGCTTGCCCAAAACAACATGTCATTTCGCGGCGGGGCTGATATCTGAATAGGACCTGCTCTGATTTCAAAGCCTTGATTCTATGACAAGATCGTCCCCCTCAAAAGTGGAGGGTGAAGAGGAGCGATGTTGCAACGCTTTTATTTCCTGTTTTCTCTAAAGTGAAGAGAGGCTAGACAAGGTAACAAGGGATATAGAGCCAGATGAAAAGGGATGGAGGGTTTTTGTGTTTCTCAGACTCAGAACGCATTCAGGGAAAGGAATGAGCGTCCCAAACTTAACTCCAGTTTAAGGAGACACCAGAGACTGTCCCTCTGGCAAGGAGCTAAGAGTGACACAGGCCGGAAGACATGTGTGACCTGCGTCCGAGGAGCATGATCCTGTCAGACCCGGTGTCTCTAGACAGCAAGAGGCTTCACAGTTTTCTGGACACAGAAGCCACTCCCTGTAGTCTTGGGCTTTCAGCCCACAGGGAGCCTGGGTGATAAAGACTGTGGCAGACAGGGGAATGTGCTGCTTAGGTTCTATATTAGCCTATATTATGTTGCAGGAGAAACTATTGCAAAATGTTGGAGCTTAAAACAAGCAGCATTTATTTAGCACATAATTCTGTGGGTCAGTTGAGTGGCCTTCCAGGGCTAAGTTGGTTTGACTGATCTTTCCTGGGATCCCTCAAGCATTTGTCATCACCTGGCAGGTGAGCTAGTAGCTGAATAATGAAGGACAACTGTGCTCCCGTGTCTGGCAGATGGCCAGCTGTTGTCCAGGTTGACAGAGGTGACTATACCTTATGTCATTCTTTATTCAGCAGGTTAGTCCAGGCTGTTTCTCCTGATGAATGAGCTAGGGTACTAGGAGCAGCAACAAGGGGCACGTTTCAGTGGACAAATTTCCCTCCAAAGACGCCATCTCGCAAAACTATAGTACAATATCACAACCAAGACATCAACACTGACACCATCAAGACAGGACTTTTCATCACCACGAGGGTGACACTTATTGCTCTTTTCATAGCCATGCCTCCTGCTCTCCTGCACCTGATTCTTCCTTAACTCTTCACAGTTATTGGTCTGTTTTCCATTTTGATCGTCTTGTCATTTCAAGAATGTTATATAAATGAAATCACAGCATTTATAAGCTTTGCTTGAGATTCATCCAGGTTGTTGCATGTAGCAATAGATATTTCTTTTTATTGCGAGTAGGATTTGTGATGCTGCTTCCCTGGTGGCTCAGTGGTTAAGAATCTGTCTGCAATGCAGGAGGCGTGAGTTCTATCCCTGGGGTGGGAAGATCCTCTGGAGGAGGAAATGGTTACCCACTCCAGTTTTCTTGCCTGGGAAATCCCATGGACAGAGGATCCTGGCCTGCTACAGTCCATGGGGTCTCAAAAGAGTCTGACACAACTTAGCGACTGAACATCCACACAAGCATGCATGCAGGATTTATGATACTGCAATTTAACTCTTTACCCATTAAAAGATCTTTAGGTTGATTCCAGATTTGGGATAAGGCTGCCGTAAAATTTTGTGCATGGGGTTTCGTTTCTCTGGATTATATGCTAAAGAGTGTAATTGTCGAATCATATGCTATTTTCATGTTTTGTTTTTAAAGAACATTTCAAAATGTTTTCCAGAATGGATGTACCTTTTTACATTCCACCATCAATATAGAAGGAATCCCATTTCCCCACATCCTCATCAGCATTTCAAGTTGTCTGAGAGGTCAGTAGTGATGTGTTATCTTGGTATTAATTTGCGTTTTCCTAATAGTCAACAATATTGAATATCTTTTCATTTGCTTATTTTCCATTTGCATATTATCTTGGGTGAAATGTCTCTTCATGTCTTTTGTCAATATTTTAATTGGATTTTTTTAAACCTGCTGAATTTTGAGAGTTCCTTAGGTAGTCTATGTACCAGGTGTTGGCTGTTACATGTTTTGTAAATGTATTCTCCTAGTCTGAAGGCAGTGGCACCCCACTCCAGTGTTCTTGCCAGAAGAATCCCAGGGACGGGGGAGCCTGGTGGGCTGCCATCTATGGGGTCCCGCAGGGTCAGACACGACTGAAGCAACTTAGCAGCAGCAGCAGCAGTCTGAAGCTTATCTTTTCATCTTCTTCCCAAGATCTTGTATAGAGCAAATGTTTTTAACTTTGATAATGTCAAGTTTATCAATTTAAAAAGTATCTGTCTTTTGGTATCATGCATAAGAACTCTTTCCAAGTGCTAGGTTCTGAAAATTATTTTCTATGTTTCTTTCTAGATTGTTTCCTACTAAAAGTGTGGCTTTATGTTTATATATATGATCCATTTTGAGTTAATTTTTGTATCAGTTGGGGATTTAGGTCAAGGTTTTATTTTTGGTCTATGGATATCCAATTGCATCATTTGTTGAAGAGATTATTCTTCCTCAATTAAATTAATTTTGTACCTCCTTTTTTTTTTTTTTAAGAAAGGCTATTGGCTGTACTTGTGTTGTGTGATTTCTGAGTTCTCTTATTTTATTGCAATGACATATTTATGTCTATCTCTTTGCCAGTACCACATTCTTTATTACTGTAGCTATATATTATAATATAATATAATAGGTCTAGAAGCCAGGTAGATTTCTTCCTCTATTTTTATTATCCCTTTCAGAATTGTTTTAATTATTCTATTTTTTTTTTGCCTTTCCACATACATTGAAAAATACTTATTATTTTATTAAACATCTTGCTGAGATTTTTATAACTTGGAGAAAATTAATATCTTTATTTTGTTGAATCTGTCAATCTATACACACAATGTGAATCTTCATTTGTTTAGAACTTCTTTGATCAACATTTTGTAGTTTTCAGTATACATGTTTTGTTAGATTTACACTGAAGAAATCCATTTTATGAGCAATTATAAAGTGCATTGTGTTTTTAATTTCAGTGTCTAAGTGTTCATTCAGTTCAGTTCAGTTCAGTCGCTCAGTCGTGTCTGACTCTTTGCAACCACATGAATTGCACGCCAGGCCTCCCTGTCCATCACCAACTCCTGGAGTTCACTCAGACTCATGTCCATCGAGTCAGTGATGCCATCCGGCCATCTCATCCTCTGTCGTCCCCTTCTCCCCCTGCCCCGAATCCCTTCCAGTGTCAGAGTATTTCCAATGAGTCAACTCTTCGCATGACGTGGCCAAAGTATTGGAGTTTCAGCTTCAGCGTCAGTCCTTCCAAAGAACACCCAGGACTAATCTCCTTTAGAATGGACTGGTGGATCTCCTTGCAGTCCAAGGGACTCTCAAGAGTCTTTTCCAACACCACAGTTCAAAAGCATCAATTCTTCGGCGCTCAGCTTTCTTCACAGTCCAACTCCATACATGACCACTGGAAAAACCGTAGCCTTGACTAGATGGACCTTAGTTGGCAAAATAATGTCTCTGCTTTTGAATATGCTATCTAGGTTGGTCGTAACTTTTCTTCCAAGGAGTAAGCGTCTTGTAATTTCATGGCTGCAATCACCATCTGCAGTGATTTTGGAGCCCTCAAAAATAAAGTCTGACACTGTTTCTACTGTTTCCCCATCTATTTCCCATGAAGTGATGGGATCAGATGCCATGATTTTCGTTTTCTGAATGCTGAACTTTAAGCCAACTTTTTCACTCTCCACTTTCACTTTCATCAAGAGGCTTTTTAGTTCCTCTTCACTTTCTGCCATAAGGGTGGTGTCATCTGAGACTTCTCCCAGAAATCTTGATTCCAGCTTGTACTTCATCCAGCCCAGCTTTTCTCATGATATAATCTGCATATAAGTTAAATAAGCAGGGTGACAATATACAGCCTTGATGTACTCCTTTTCCTATTTGGAACCAGTCTGTTGTTCCATTTTCAGTTCTAACTGTTGCTTCCTCACCTGCATATAGGTTTCTCAAGAGGCAGGTCAAGTGGTCTGGTATTCCCATTTTTTCAAAATTTTCCACCATTTGTTGTGATCCACACAGTCAAATGCTTTGGCATAGTCAATAAAGCAGAAATAGATGTTTTTCTGGAACTCTCTTGCTTTTTCCATGATCCAGCAGATGTTGGCAATTTGAAGTATAACTTATTTCTGATTATTTATCTTCTGCCTTGTGATCTTGCTGAACTCAACTGACTTAGTAGTTGTAGAACATATTTTGGGGGGTTTTCTATGTAGATAAGCATGTCATATGAAAATAAGGACAATTGTATTCTTTTTTTGCTCATTTGTCTTTCATTTCCTTTTCTGGTGGCTCAGAGGTTAAAGCATCTGCCTCCATGCGGGAGACCCGGGTTCGATCCCTGGGTTGGGAAGATCCTCTGGAGAAGGAAATGGCAATCCACTCCAGTATTCTTGCCTGGAGAATCCCATGGACTGAGAAGCCTAGTAGGTTACAGTCCATGGGGTCGCAAAGAGTCGGACACGACTGAGCGACTTCACCTCACCTTCCTTTTCTTATGTTATTACACTGGCTAAAATGTTTAAAACTGGGTTGAATAAATTCCCTTCTTTTTCTGAGAGTTTTTATTATGAATTAGTGTTAATCTTTCATCAGATAGGTGCTTTTTCTTTACCAATTTACACGGTCATGTGATTTTTCTTGCTTAGTCTGTTGATATTGAGGGCTTTTTAATTTTTTAAACAAATTTGTATTTATTTTTGGCTGTGCTGGGTCTTTGTTGTCTGGAGGGCTTTTCTCCAGTTGCAGTGAACAGGGGATGTTCTTTGTTGTGGTCCTTGGGCTTCTCATTCCAGTGGCCTCCCTTGTTGCAGAGCACAGGCTCTAGGCACTTGGGCTTCAGGAGTTGTGGTGCATGGGCTAAATAGCTGCGGTGAAACACGCTTAGTTGCTCATGGCATGTGGGATCTTCCCAGACCAGCGATCAAGCCCACGTCTCCTGCACTGGCAGGTAGATTTTCCACCACTGAGCCACCAGGGAAGCCTTGATTTTTAAATTTTGAAACAGTTTATCACCAAAATTCACCTCACATAGTAATGATGTGCAATCCTTTTAATATATTTCTGAATTCTGCTTGTAAATATTTGGTTAAAGATTTCTGTCTATATTTATGAGGGGAATTGGTCTATAGATTCTTTCTTATAAATTTTTGTTTGATTTTGGTAACAAAGTGATACTGATTTTTCTGTAAACAATAGTCCCACAAGCACCTTTTTTTTAAGTTTAAAGAACAATTATTTATTTATGTATTTATTAGGCTGTGTTAGGTCTTAGTTACAGCATGCAGATCTTTAACTGTGGCTTTTGAATTCTTAGTTGTAGCATATGGGGTGTAGTTCCTGACCAGGGGTAGAAACCAGGGCCCCTGCATTGGGAGCATGGAGTCTTAGCCACTGGACCACCAGGGAAGTCCCCACAAGACTTTTAAGATCTCTGTTTATCTCCGTTTTCTACTGCCTCAGGGGTCACAGTTAGTCACAGGACCCATCCAAATGGTGGAGAAATTAACTCTACCATGTGATGGCACATATATGTAGATGCAAGAAGGGACAGAATTAGCTCTCACTTTTATAACTTAGGCAAATCTCTCTGATAGATAAGAGGTGAGGAGATGAGAAGAGAGTTGTGGAGCAGAAGAGAAGGTAGCGAGAGGGGAGGAGGGAGAGAGAAAAAGAGATATCAACACATTTATTAGGACGAACAAAAGAGAAGCTATCATTGGTAACACAGTTGTCAAGAAAAAGTATTCCAGTCAGTTAAATTGCATGTTGCACAAGTGGGTAATAAGAAAGTATATACCAAGCCATTAAATATGTGAAATAAAGAATTTCATGTGAAGGGTAAGAAGAACCTGGGCATAGAGATACGGTATGGCCAAAGTACCCCTTATGGTCTTTCCCAGTTTCTTATCCTCTGGCGTGATGAAACTGTTTCACTGCTTCTGGCGTTGCAGAATGAATGGAACAGTAGCTAATTTCATGTACTTTTAGAATAGATTATGATTTTTTTTTTAAGTTTCTGAGATCTTAAGTTTTTTTCACTTACAGAACGTCCAAGTTCTCCCACATATGTCTGTCAGTGACTGGGAGTAATTAGAGATCAAGTTTGAGATTCCTTGTAACTTTCCTCCTAAAAGCAAACCTCAAACTGTTCTGTTTCCTGTTGACTCATCTATTTTCCAAAACACTGTGTTCTTGGTTCAGTGGACAGCACAAACATTTCCATAGAAGCTGGGGAGGTTTCCTTCAAGGGAGAATTGACCAACCTCACCACCATGGTGTAGCCCAGACTATCATGTCCAGGGTCATCTTTTTTTTTTTTTTCTCCTAATTGCATTCACGCACATTTTTAAATTCAGTTTTGCAACACCCCAATAGGTGAGTCAGTGACAATATTAACAGGACATATTCAAAGACATTCAGAAGCCAGGAGTAGAAGTGAGCTGGAACGTTCCTTACCGTGGTGACCCCAATTCTGTGACTAACCTCTCTCTTGGACATAGGACCTCTGTTACAATCACCTCCAGCAAATGATTGTAAAGTGCTGAGTCACCTTCATTCTGCTTCTAGGTTTCAAAATACCATGTGTTAAGTGTTATCTCTTTGTGTTAATACTATGCCATGGAGAGGCAATGGCACCCCACTCCAGTACTCCTGCCTGGAAAATCCCATGGATGGAGGAGCCTGGTAGGCTGCAGTTCATGGGGTCGCTAAGAGTCAGATACGACTGAGTGACTTCACTTTCACTTTTCACTTTCATGCATTGGAGAAGGAAATGGCAACCCCACTCCAGTGTTCTTGCCTGGAGAATCCCAGGGACAGGGGAGCCTGGTGGGCTGCCGTCTATGGGGTCGCACAGAGTCAGACACGACTGAGGTGACTTAGCAATACTCTAGATAAAATGTCTTACCTACTTTGATGTAAGTATTATAATCATCTCACAGAGAAGGAAACAGATTTAAAGAAGCTGATGGCTATCCAAAAGCACATTAGTCATAACATAGTTAGGAATAGATCTCAGTTCTCTCTGGTTCAAAGGTCAAGCCTTTCAGCAATATGACTTAAGCACAATGTCACATTGTCTCCTGTCAAGAATCTCAACTGGTGACAGCAGAAAGGCAGGATCCAGAAGGGCAGGATCAAAACTTGATTCCACAGTTTTGAGAACTTTAAGCATTAAAGTAAAATTTGCAATAGTGAAATTGAACATCAAAAATATGAAGAGGTTGGGAATTCCCTGGTGGCCCAGTGGTCAGGACTTCATGTTTCCAAGTTCAGGGCCCTGGGTTCAGTCCCTGATTGGGGAACTACGATCCCAAGAAGAAGTGAAAGTGAAAAAGTCACTCAGTTGCGTTCAACTCTTTGTGACCTCAGCACAGTCAAAAACAAAATATGAAGAGATTAGAAAGGTTGCATACTTCCAAGGATGCTCAAACAGCTTTTTAGTGATAGAAGTCTGAGAAGGAAACTTTATCAGAGTTTTCTGAAGATAATCTTAGATACCGATAAGTGCTGCAATAATTCTTATCCTGAGCTTAAATTAATAAATGCTGACATACTTCTCTGAGATATAAGAATCAGAGTAAACTTACAAATAAAAATCCTTCATCTTATTCCTCTTGACCACTTACTTGCTCTGTTCAGGCCAGTATTAGAGCAAATACATCTTTTTCTAGCATCTCAAGCAATGGCAAATCTTTCATCCAACCAATAAATGCTAACATGTTTGAAATGAATAACTACAGAATGTCTGAAGCTTAGCCCTCTCTTTCTGAAGATAGATATTATTTACAACACTTACAATTCTCCTACAGTTATGGGGATATCAAAATTGTGAGAAAGATAATCATTAAATTCACTCATCATAAATGTGTGCAGACTGATTGCTATCACCTGGAATCATCTGTATATATGTGGCATGTGAGAACTGTCTCTTCTTTCAAAGACCCATTGGCAGTGGGGATCCTATGACAGAGGTGCCTTAGAAAGATACAGAAAAGAAAATGAACTTTCAGGACTGGGAGGTGAAAAGGGCCCTGGAGATTATGTTTATTCATTGATTGCTTCAGGTATTGGCATGCTCAGTCGTAGCAGGCATCATGAAACACGGTGGACAGAATGGATGCTGGATTCATGCAGACAATTTTCACATCTGACTCTTTGACTTCTTGTTTATATTGCTTATCCTCTCTGAACTTGGGTTTCCTCATATGCAGAATGGATTTTCTTAAAGGATGAAACTCTTATCATTATGAAATTATCTTCTTGTCCCTGGTTGTATTCTTTGTGATTCTTTGAATTCTACTTTGATATCAATATGGCCACATCTGCTTCCTTTTAGACATCAAGTTTGCGTATCTATTTCCATCATTCTATTTTCAATCTGTCTATGCCTTAGTTGAAGTGTTCTTCTAAATAGCATATAGTTGAGTCTTGCTTTTTATTCATTTTGAAAAATGATACATTAAATTGAGCATTCAGACTGTTTATATTTAATGTAACTGCTGTATGGTTGGAGTTATGTCTACCATCACCTACCACCATCTAGATAATCCACCATCATCGATCATATTTTGCGTTCTGTTAGCCACTCTTTTTTTCCCCCCTTTTCTTCTTCTTTTTTATACTTTTCAGTCTTCCGTTGGGTTAACTATTTATTTATTTAGAATTTATTCTATCACCTTTACTTTTTTAAAGCCTGAATAAGGTTTTGGGGTTTGTTTTTTGGTTTTTTCTTTTTTTGAGTTGCTTAACCCAGTGGTTAGGATGTAACATAATATTAACAGCTATTTCATAATCATAAACATTTCACACAACATAATGAATAATCTACTATTGCTGATATTGTTTATTGTTGATGAATGAAACATTGAATTTTGATTCATTGTTGAAAATGAATGGAACATTATTTTTGCACTAAAAGGGACTAATAATTTAATGGGGAAGCATAATATATAGACCACCTACAATGACATGTGTCAAAATGGAAGTATATACACAAGTATATTCAAGAAAGCATTGAAACACAAGTTAGGTAGGATCTGGAGAGGAAAGATGAGAGAAATTTTCCAGGTGACATATTGGGAAGAAGGATGGCTTATTTGCGAGTGTTCCTGTCCAGAAAGGAAAAGGTCATGTTAACAAACTCTGATTACTGTAACTAGACTTAAATGTGACATATATGAGCATGTGTGGAGAAGAAGGGCCATAAAAATGGCAGATTACAGATCACAGAGTGTTCTAAGATCAGTCTAAAGAATCTGAACATCATTTTAGTGGTGATGAGGAGTTACTGGAGGATTTTAAATCATTTGGGTGCTATGACCTGATATACATTTACAAAAGTTACCCTGGGTCAGGAAGATCCCCTGGAGGAGGACATGGCCACCCACTCCAGTATTCTTGCCTGGAGAACCCCCATGGGCAGAGAGTCTGGCGGGCTGCAGTCCATGAAGTCGCAGAGAGTCAGATAGGACTGAGTGATTAAGCACAGAACACACAGCACACTGGTGGTTTAATGGATGTTGATTGGAAGGAAAGAAGCATGGAGGCAGAAAAGCCACACTCTATTTTGCATGTAAAGAACATGAGACTCAAATAACTGATGTAATTTACTCAAGTCCCACATTATTAAAAGGTGAGCATGACATAGATAATCCTGCCCCAATACTTTTTAACACAGTTACCTGGTAATTTTACAAATTACATATTACATGCTCACATAGTAAATGCTTTTGATAATGTTAAAGGTAATAATATAAAATGGTTGCTTCACAATAGAGGTGCACTGATATTTTCAGTCAAAACTACACTGACCTGAGTGGGAGAAATGTCTTATATATGTATTTATTAATACATAAGTCCTAAAGGGAAGAAGGAAAAACGATGGAGTCGTTGAAGTTATACTGTGGCTGGTTTAAGCGGACAAACTTTCTGTTCCAAACTTAACTGTGTATAACAAATACATTTTTAACCTGTTCCCTGAATAGATCGTGACACATTGTGTCAGCCAAGTCATCTTAACAGCTTTTTGCCCCTCTTCCATCTTAGGCTAGATATATGACTGACTGGAGACATTTGATTGACAGATATAACAGTTTAAATATAAACACTTATTAAACCTGCAAGAGCATCTTAAGAAAAGAACATGATGGAGATAGACATACAATGTAGATGGCTGATTTCTAAGCCCCTAGCCTTGTAGCTCAAAGTGGCAGAAGCAATGAATCAATTGGAAGGCTGTGAAAATGTTTCCAAAGATAGCTTCTCCACACTCTTTAAATCGGCAGCTCCCTGTAAGTAAGCAGTGCTAAAGGATTATGCAAAGGCTTAATGCTTTCTTGCCCCTTATAGTATTTTAACTTAGATTCCAAATTCTCTTGTCTTTTTGTTTGTAGAGACCTCTGATGGCTTAGGGAGGCTGCCGTCCTCTGTCCTATGACTCTGGCTGCCCCTGACCTTGTAGGATGACTCATTCATTTCTAAATGAGTCAATGGGCAAACAACAAGCAGTTCTGGCGGCGAGACCAAACGTCCCTGGTGTCAGCGGAGATCATGTGTGAGACAGGAACTCTGACACCAGCCCAGGACCACCTTAGAGATTTTTCTGATCCTGGGAGGACTCCTCTGGTCTCTTGCCCTGCAGCTCCCTGACCGACACATCCCCGGTGAATCCATACATCTGTCCCCGTTGTCTTTTAGCACAAGTTCCACTGTTTAAAAAACAAACAAAACGTTTTTAGGCTTGACCTTTCAAATCAGGTCAATATTTTGGGGCCTGGCCCTGGGGGGTTGGATTAAGAACTCTGGTCTATGGCCTGCTTCTTCCCTCAGGAAATCTCTCTGACCCAGAGCTCACATACTAACAGTGGGGAAAATGGAATATTATTCTCTAGGTAACAATCCTGCTTGAGGAGCTGAGAATCCATGGATGGGTGGTCTGCAGTCTGGGTCTCCTCAGCTTTCCTATTTTGGGGTGGCACCACGAGCCCAGGAGATGGAGAAAGGGCCTTGGGTATTCCTAGCTATGCCAGACCCAAGGAGCTTATGAGGGAGGTGTGGGCAGATGAAGGGAGCCCCCAGCTCTGGGCTGCACTCACCAGACCCTTAATCTCAACAACAAGTATCTGCGGCAGGCTGTGAACTGCTGACATTCTGCCCTTCCCAAGGAGGTGGCCTTCTTACTGGTAGCTGGAGGAAGGGCTCTCCCCACTTTCGGCTGTAGCAATCTGGTTGTACCAGGCAACCTGTGATGGCTATTTTGTCTTGCTCTCTATCGCTTGCTGGACCAGTGATTAGTGACCTGACTGATCTTCCTTTTTAGTCTTAAACCCCAGTTAGTAAGTGAGTAAATGCCTAGGTACCTGCCCCTGGTCCTAGCTAGTGATTGTTCTAATGTTAAAATCAGAACTATCTCCACTATGGTAGTTTATCAAAGGGACAATGAGGAACATGCCCCTTTGCTTGGTTTCCCGGCAACAGATGAGTCAACTGGATGTCAATTTCCCCTACAACTAATAATCTCCTTCTTTCCCTGGGAGTCAAGACTATTACCATGTCCTACCCACTGTCTCCTCTAGGACCTTGTTTCAGATATATTTAAGATCCCCCCATCCATTAAACAATTGATGTCTCTGTTGCTCACTCAAGGCTCTTTCTTTAGTCTTGAGGCTGGGCAAGTACAGGATTTGCAGTCCAGTAGGATTGTTTTGGGAGAAGGCAATGGCAACCCACTCCAATACTCTTGCCTGGAAAATCCCATGGATAGAGGAGGCTCATAGGCTGCAGTCCCTGGGGTTGCTTCCAGTCGGACGTGACTGAGCGACTTCACTTTCACTTTTCACTTTTATGCATTGGAGAAGGAAATGGCAACCCACTCCAGTGTTCTTGCTTGGAGAATCCCAGGGACTGGAGAGCCTGGTGGGCTGCCGTCTATGGGGTCTCATAGAGTTGGACATGACTGAAGCGACTCAGCAGCAGCAGCAGCAGCAAGATTGTTTTGCTGAAAATTTCCTTTTGTTTTAGGTTTGAAGGATTTGTTAACAAAAGAAACTACTTGTCACCCACAGAATAAACAGTTTCGATATTTAATAGATGATTATTTAACTTAATTTCAGTATACAATCATTGAAAGAAAAGAGAAAGAGAAGCAATAGAAAAGAGTAATAGCACATACATCACCAAACTGGGCTGACCAACATCCAGATTAAACAGCGCTAAGCTGGATGGCATCACTGACTCGATGGACATGAGTTTGGGTGAACTCCGGGAGTTGGTGATGGACAGGGAGGCCTGGCGTACTGCGATTCATGGGGTCGCAAAGAGTCGGACACGACTGAGCGACTGAACTGAACTGAAGTCACTTGTTAACAGCAATCTGGTGCCCCAGTTGGGAAAAGACCCTGGTGCTTCCACTCCATGGGTGAGACTTTAAATTGCAGTTTCGTGGGTCCCCACTTATAATCCCAGGCTGCAAACATATCATCAGTTTGTGTGAGAATTCAACTCTGGTTTCACTTCACCCTTTTTACAATGCTGTCTGTTTTATCTTGTGAGTCATAACATTTTGTTAAACCCCAAGCAGTTGGCCAGAACACTGGAGGGGTTTGCCATGCCCGCCTTCAGGGACTCTTCCCAACCCAGAGATCGAACATGCATCTCTTCTACCTCCCGCACTGGCAGGCGGGTTCTTTACCACTAGCACTACCTGGTATAAAATATTATTGACTGAAATAAAAATGCACAATCTAACAGTTGAGAATTGTGCTTTATTTGGCAGACAAAGCTGAGGACAGAAGCCCAGAAGGCAGCCTCTCAGATGCTCTGAGCGACTGCTCCAAAGAGACAAGGGAGGAGCCAGGATATATGAGGGTATTTGCAACAAAAACTAGGTAGTTGGAACATCAAAAGATTATGATAATTAAAGAAAATCAGACATCTCAGGTTAATGAATTTAGTGCTTTTCTGTGTATGGGAAGATGCAAGAGTCTGGGCTCTTTGAAATCCTTTGATATGCACCTCAGCTATCTGGGGCATGTATCCTGTTTTTTCCCAGCCTAAGTCCCCTAAGGGTGCACTACTGGGGCAGTGGTGCTAATGGCTTGGGCCACAGCTATCCTTTGTTTGCAGATTTGGAAGACAACACTTTTTCATCTAAACTCTATAAACATTTATGAAACAATATAGCTGAACTGGCAGCTCTGAGGTGCTCCTTTTCCCTTTGAGGAAACAAGTCCATGGCATTATTCAATATCTCACATTTTATTTCCTCACTCACTTGTTTAACAAAGAGCTAATGAGGCAACCCAATCCAGTATTCTTGCCTGCAGAATTCCTATGGACAGAGGAACCTGGCAGGCTGCAGTCCAGAGGATCACAAAGAGTTGGCCATAAAGTGACCTAGCACACAGGTACTCAGTGAGCACTTTGCTAAGGCCGATAAGCCAAGCTCTGAGCTTAAGGCACTAAGTACAGCTGGCTTCCCCAGTGGCTCAGCAGTCAAGACTGCGTCTCTAGTGAGGAGACATGGGGTCAATTGCTGGAAGAGGGCATGGCAAACCACTCCAGTATTATTGCCTGGGAAATCCCATGGACAGAGGAGCCAGGCAGGCTACAGTCCATGACCCAAAGCTACTAAGCATGCACACAGTGAGAACCCTGAGGAAGAAGCCAGTGAATGCAGACAAGTGTGGGAAGTGCAATGATGAAGGTCAGTCTCAAGAACACTTGATGGCTCAGGGGAGGGAGCGGTTGCTTCCTGGCAGAGACCTTGCCCAAATCCTTTGATTTCTAATTCAGTGCTCTTTTACTAAACTACAAACAGAAACACTGGAGGGGAGAGGGTTCTTGAGGAATTCCCCAGAGTCTATATTGAATCATAATCTTGTTAAACACATCAGACATCACATTATACACTGCTACAGTAAACTATTAAAATTTACCGAGGTTATAAATAAAAAATGGCGTTGTTTTTACTTCTATAAATTTAACTCTGCCTTCTGAAATAAATATAATTACATTTATTGGCACACTTAGAATGGGTAACCTTGTGAAAATTATTCCTAAGTGTTAAGAGAGACAGCAGGGGAAAGAAGCTAAGGGGAAGAACACACACGATATTATCATAACAATTGGAAAATGACTTTCATATTTACTGGTGAAACAGTCTGAAAGCGTGTTCTAAAACTCTTTCTTCACAGCATTGTGATCATCACCTACGAAGCTGAACCCCTCCTAAGTGTTACTGTCCTGTGAATCTGAATCAGAGAAATATCATAAAAATGAAAACACATTCAGTACAAAACAAGGACAATCTTTATGCTACTTTATAAATTTTTTCTATTTTATAAAATTTTGGTCTATAAATTATTTTATTTCCATTGTATATCCACTAATCTTACTTGATCTTTTCCTTTGGAAATATATATATATGTGTGTGTGTGTGTGTGTATATATATATATACAATAATATGTATATTAGTTCTGTGACATTTGAATTAATGCTTATAGTCACTTTAATTTTATTGTGAATTAGGAGGTGAAATATATCCTTGATGATTACTCTTTTGAAGAAGACAAGAGTGTAGCTTTTGTCACATTTTCCTTTTTCTGTACAAGAAATTGTCTATGGAGAAAAAAGTATGAGCATTCTGACTTTCAACTGTATCTAAGGATACGTTCTAAAATCTATTGAAATAGAACTGTAGTTTATATTCTTGCTAACTGGTATAAGTATTCTGAACGTGGGCATTTCCTAGGGCTGCCATTAAAAAGTATCGCAAACTATGTGCTTTGAAAGACCAGAAGTGGATTGTCTCAAAATTCTGGAAGCTAGATACAAAAAACTCAAAGGGTCAGTAGAATTGCTTTTTCCTGAGGGATTTCAGAAAGATTCTGCTCCATGCCTGTCCCCTGTCATCTGACGATGTCTCCTAATCCTTGGTGTTCCTTGATTGATAGATGCATTTCTGCCTGCTGCATGTGGCTTTCAGAAAACAAGATGTCTGCTTCCAGGATACAGTGGTGGGCATGCATAGGATAGATAATCCCATTCTAAAAGGGAGAAATTCCAAGGGAAAAAGGCATCCCAGGTCTAAAGCAAGCTCGCAATTCAGCAGGACGAAATTCCATTAAATTCCAAGAATGGTTCTGTGTGACTTGATGCTCTGTCCTCTGACTTGGCTGCAGTGGCCTCACTCCCACTGGCTCTGGGTTGCCCTGCCCTCTAGAGACTAGGAGTTGCCCTTGGGCCAGGTCTTGGCAGCAATGACTCTGTCCCAGGAGTCATTCCTTCTTCATTTCATCTCATCTTCATCCTTCTCAGTCTAGACACGCAGTATTTCTGCTGGTTCTCAAAACCTTCTTGGTCTTCTTTGTATATTGAGGGGATCACAGCATAAAACAAGTGGTCCCTACAGAGCCTTCGCAGAGAACCACACCTTTATTCCTAGTTACTGCTGAGATGGCTGATTGGAGGTTGATTGGATCAAAGTACCTAATCTCTCTAGCAAATGGTTGTCCAGCTGCAACCTTGACCCTGTCTCCAGAGTAAGTATCTGGGTATCCAAATCATTAAGCACTGGTTCCTTTCTACTTAGCAATTCTCCTTTGATTTATCTCCTTTCTTTCACATATTATCATAAGCAAGGAGAAACATTTCTTCCACTCTTTGCTTGGAAATGGATAGGGCCCAGATGGGGTCTCATTGATAAGATGGCTTGTTATGTTGACCTCACAAATGAAGAATAAAATCACAGTGAGACTGACCAAACTGGCTAAATGGCATCCTGTTATCTCACTGGTGCTTATCTTCTCAAAGCTGTGAGACTACCAGATTTCAGACCTCCGCTACGTGACCATCCCTTCAGAGAATTTTTCATTGGTGGGGTATAAGAAGGACTCCATCAGAAAGGGAGAACACTGGTTCTCCTTAAGAGCCAGTCACCCTCTCTTTTCCCTCTAATAAGTTTCTTTTTTCTTGCCTGACTACCCGGATCGATCTCTTTTTCTCTGCACTCGCCTTACAGAAATATCTTCAGCTACATTTATAAGTTCATCACTTGCAAGTTTTATTTTTCAAAAAACAGTAGAACAAAACTAATTCATGTTCTCTGTCACCAGAGACAAGAAGGATTCTGTCTCCTCCAGCATCCAATAGCATGTTCCTCATTTCCATCTCAGACCTCACCAGGGCCATGTTTATGTCCATATTTCTATCAGCAATCTTTTCAAACAATGTAGGCTTTTTGTATCAAGCTCCTCAAAATTCCTCCAGCCTCTAATTATTACTGTATTTCAAAGCCACTTCCACATCTTCAGGTATTTGTTATAATACCACCTACTTCTTGACACCAAAGTCTGTAAATTCAGTTCAGTTCAGTCTGAATTGAATTCAGTTCAGCGTCAGTTCAGTCACTTAGTCATGTCCAACTCTCTGTGATCCCATGGATTGCAGCATGCCAGGCTTCCCTGTCCATCACCAACTCTCGTAACTTACTCTAAGTCATGTCCACAGAGTTGGTGATGCCATCCAACCATTTCATCCTCTGTTGCCTCCTTCTCCTCCTGCCTTCAGTCTTTCCCAGATCAGGTTCTTTTCCAATGAGTCGGTTCTTTGCATCAGGTGGCCAAAGTATTGGAGTTTCAGGTTCAGTATCAGTCCTTCCAATGAATATTCAGGACTGATTTCCTTTAGGATGGACTGGCTGGATCCCCTTGCAGTCCAAGGGACTCTCAAGAGTCTTCTCCAACACCACAGTTCAAAAGTATAAATTCTTTGGCACTCAGCTTTCTTTCTAGTCCAACTCTCACATCCATACATGACCACTGGAAAAACCATAGCCTTGACTAGACGGACCTTTGTTGGCAAAGTAATGTCTCTGCTTTTGAATATGCTGTCTAGTTTGGTCATAGCTTTTCTTCCAAGCAGTAAGTGTCTTTTAATTTCATGGCTGCAGTCACCATCTGCAGTGATTTTGCTGCTAAGTCGCTTCAGTCGTGTCTGACTCTGTCTGACGCCATAGATGGCCTCCTACCAGGCTCAGCTGTCCCTGGGATTCTCCAGGCAAGAACACTGGAGTGGGTTGCCATTTCCTTCTCCAGCAGTGATTTTGGAGCCCAAGAAAACAAAGTCTGTTACTGTTTCCATTGTTTCCCCATCTATTTGCCATAAAGTGATGGGACCAGATGCCATGATCTTAGTTTTCTGAATGTTGAGTTTTAGGCCAATTTTTTCACTCACTTCTTTCATTTTCATCAAGAGGCTCTTTAGTTCTTCTTCACCTTCTGCCATAAGGGTGGTGTCATCTGCATATCTGAGGTTATTGATATTTCTCCCGGCAATCTTGATTCCAGCTTATGTTTCTTCCAGTCCAGCGTTTCTCATGATGTCCTCTGCATATAAGTCAAATAAGCAGGGTGACAATATACAGCCTTGACATACTCATTTTCCTATTTGGAACCAGTCTGTTGTTCCATGTCCAGTTCTAACTGTTGCTTCTTGACCTGCATACAGATTTCTCAGGAGGCAGGTCAGGTGATCTGGTATTCCCATCTATTTTAGAACTTCCCACAGTTTGTTGTGATCCACACACTCAAAGGCTTTGGTGAGTCAATAAAGCAGAAGTAGATGTCTTCTGAAACTCTCGTTTTTTCCATGATCCAGCGGATGTTGGCAATTTGATCTCTGGTTCCTCTGCCTTTTCTAAATCCAGCTTGAACATCTGGAAATTCTTGGTTCATGTGCTGTTGCAGCCTAGCTTGGAGAATTTTGAGCATTAGTTTGCTAGCTTGTGAGATGAGTGCAATTGTGTGGTAGTTTGAGCATTTTTTGGCATTGCCTTTCTTTGGGATTGGAATAAAAACTGACCTTTTCCCAAAATCTGCAAATTAGGTGTATTAAAATAACACAGTTTTGGATGCTAGAAGTCTGAAATTAAGGTGACAGTGAAGGTTGGTTCCTTTGGAGGACTCTGAGGGGAAATTGGTTCCACGACTGTCTCCCAGCTTCTGATGATGCCTGGCAGTCCTTGGTACCCTTGACTTACAGCTAGACCACTCTAGTCTCTAACTGCCTCTTCACAGCATTCTTCTGTATCTCTGTCTTCACATGGCCATCTTCTTATGAGGTCGGTCCTATTAGATTAGGGAGCCACCTTATTGCCACACAACTGTTCATCTAATTACATATGCAATACCCTACTTCCAAATAATATCACGTCCTGAATTACTGGGGATTAGGATTTCAACTCCAAGAAGGCAACAGCAACCTACACCAGCACTCTTGCCTGGAAAATCCCATGGACAGAGGAGCCTGGTGGGCTACAGTTCATTGGATCACTAGGAGTCGGACACAACTGAGCGAATTCACTTTCATTTTTCACTTTCATGCATTGGAGAAGGAAATGGCAACCCACTCCAGTGTTCTTGCCTGGAGAATCCCAGGGACAGGGGAGCCTAGTGGGCTGCCGTCTGTGGGGTCGCACAGAGTCAGACACAACTAAAGTGACTTAGCAGCAGCAGTGGCAGCAAGACTTCAACTTAATTTTTTTTTAAGACATTGATATATTTATCTGGGTGTGTTGGGTCTTAGCTGCCCCATGTGGGCTTCTCTCTAGCTGTGGCTCATGATTTCTCTCTCTAGTTGTGGTGCACAGGCTTAGTTGCCCTGCAGTATGTGGGATCTTAGTTTTCCAACCAGGGATCAAACCCATGTTCTCTGCATTGGAATGTGGATTCTAAACCACTGGACCACCAGGAAGTCCCCAATAGCATACATTTTGGGGTACAAACCTAACAGTTTTAGATAAGAACATATATTTTGTATCACCATCCTTTCTTTTTTCACTAATGAAAACTGTCCATAGAGAAAGAGTTACAGGCAAAGTGACCTTGTACTATTTCAAGAATGTATTGTAAAATCTGTTAACAAAACAGAACAAAACAACAACTGCAATTCTTTTCTTGCTAAACGATAGAAGTGGATTCAAATGGGCATTTATTTCCATATGCTTTTGAAATCTTACAGAAATGATAGGAAAGGAATAAAATAAAATAGAAATAATGTATGATAAAGATATAGAAGAGGAAGAAAGAGCCATAAAATTCAGAAGCCTGGAGAGGAGATAGAGGAGCAATCATGGACTTAACAGGCCTGGGAAAGCTGAATCCTAACTTCACAGTGTAGACGTCCAGAGGCGAGTCTGTTCATAGCTCAAAGCCTGCCCTACTGCATATACACACAGACCCTACCTATTGGAGGTTTCAAGAAGGCCTAAGAGTCCAGGAGCAGGCAGACTGACAACAGGAGGACTGATTGAAAGTCTATATAAAAACAAGCACCCGGGTCCCTTCCCTGATCATGCTCATCTGGGCACTCACTTCCCGATCTCAGCAGAGGGCTGGGGGCTCATTGGCTGGAAAGCTGAAACAAGAGGGACTGTGGTCTTGGGCAATGCAACATGTACTTGAGTGTCAAGGGATAGAATAAAATCATGGGGTTGAAATGATAGAAAAAATACTGGAAAGCCAACTTATATCCCTTACCAAGAGAGAATTTCCCTCTGGAGAAACTAACAAGTCCAAGAAAACAGAGGTACAGAAAGTTGTGGAGTCCTCCCAAAATGGAGGAGTCTAAATATCATCCAGTGAAGTCCCCAGACACAAGTGGCCAAGAGAGTTCTTATGCTGTAAATACTAAAGCAAGGACCACCACACAAGTGAGGAAAGCCCAGCATCTCAGTCAGAGACCAAAACAAACAATGAAAATAAGAAAGAGGAACTGGAGATAACACAGAAGGAAACTAAAAACACTTTTGTGCTCTGTTGGTGGGAATGCAAATCGGTGTAGTCAGTATTCAAAACAGTGTGAAGGATCCTCAAAAAATTAAAAGTAGAATTACTATATGAGCCAATTGCATTTCTGGGCATGTGTCCAAAAGGAAATGAAAACACTGACTCACTAAGATATCTGCACCCCCCCCCCATGTTCATAGCAGCATTATTTATGATAGCCAAGACATGGAAACAAACTATATGTTCATCGGTGGATAAGAAGTTGTACATATATATGTTCAATAGTGGAATATTATTTAGCCATGAAAAGTGAGACTATCATGATATTTGAGACAACCCTGATAGAACTTCGGGGCTTCCCTGGTGGCTCAGACAGTAAAGAATCTGACTGCAATGTGGGAAACCTGGGTTCAGTCCCTGGGTTGGGAAGATCCCCTGGAGAAGGGAATGGCAACCCACTCCAGTATTCTTGCCTGGAGAATCCCATGGACAGAGGAGCCTGGTGGGCTACAGTTCATAGGGTCACAATGAATTGGATGCAACTAATGGAACTTTAAGGCATTCAGTTCAGTTCAATTCAGTCGCTCAGTCATGTTCAACTCTTTGTGACCCCATAGACTGCAGCATGCCAGGCTTCCCTGTCCATCACCAACTCCTGGAGCTTACTCTAACTCATATCCATCAAGTCAGTGATGCCATCCAACCATCTCATCCTCTGTCTTCTTCTCCTGCCTTCAGTCTTTCCCAGCATCAGGGTTTTTTCCCAACGTGTCAGTTCTTCGCATCAGGTGGCCAAAATATTGGAGCTTCAGCTTCAGCATCAATCCTTCCAATGAATATTCAGGGTTTATTTTCTTTAAGATTGACTGGTTTGATCTCCTGCAGTCCAAGGGACTCTCCAACACCACAGTACAAAAGCATCAGTTCTTCAGCACTCATTCTAATTGAAATAAGCTAAACACAGAAAAGCAAATATTGAATGATCTCATATGTGAAACCTAAAATAATAGCAAATTCACTGAAAAAGAAATCAAACTTTTGGTTACCAGAGGTGGAGGGTAGGGGGATGAAGAATTGAGGGAAGGTGATGAAAAGATGCAATATTCCGGGTATAAGATAAATAGTACTAGAAAATCAGATGCACAGTAGAGATATTGTGTGTTCAGTGCTAGAGTACCACAATATAGCAAATATCTCAATAAATCAGATCACACAAAATTTTTTATTTCCAAGTGCATATAAAAAGTATGTTTATACTATGCTGTAGTCTATCAATGTACAATAGTATTATGTCTTAAAAAAAAACAATGTGCATACTTTAATCAAAAACACTTTCTTGCTAAAAAATGCTAACCATCATCTGAGGCTTCAGTACATCACAGTAGTAAAACGAAGGTCACTAATCACAGATCACCATAACAAATATGTAATAATAATAAACGAAAAAATTGAAGTATTGAAGAATTACCAAAATGTGCCACAAAGACATGAGGTGAGCAAATACTGTTGGAAAAATAGCATTGATAGCCTTGCTCAATGCAGGGTTGCCTTAAACATACAGTTTGTAAAAACCACAAAATATGTGAAGTACAATAAAGGAAAGCACAACAAATTAAGTATGTCTGTTATGTAGATGATGGCTATAGTTAACATTGATGTATGATATTTGCTGCTAAGTCGCATCAGTCATGTCCAACCCTGTGCGACCCCATAGACAGCAGCCCACCAGTCTCCCCCGTCCCTGGGATCCTCCAGGCAAGAACACTGGAGTGGGTTGCCATTTCCTTCTCCAATGCATGAAAGTGAAAAGTGAAAGTGAAGTTGCTCAGTTGTGCCTGACTCTTCGAGACCCCATGGACTGCAGCCTACTAGGCTCCTCTGTCCATGGGATTTTCCAGGCAAAGTAATAGAGTGGGTTGCCATTGCCTTTTCCAGTAGTATGATATTTAGAAAAGTTAAATATATATTAAGAAAGTTGAGAGTAAATCCTAAGAGTTCTCATCACATGGAGAACTTTTTTTTTGTTGTTGTATCTATATGAGATTATGGATACTAACCAAACTTAGTTTGGAAGTATTTTCACAATATTTGTAAATCAAAGCCTCGGGCTATAACCTTAAACTTATACAAGGATACATGTCTATTATCATAAAACTAGAAAAAATATTTAAATGTTTTGTAAAATATAGAAGTCACTATGCTGCTGCTGCTAAGTCACTTCAGTCGTGTCCGACTCTGTGCGACCCCATAGACGGCAGCCCACCAGGCTCCCCCGTCCCTGGGATTCTCCAGGCAAGAACACTGGAGTGGGTTGCCATTTCCTTCTCCAATGCATGAGAGTGAGAAGTGAAAGTGAGGTCGCTCAGTCGTGCCTGACTCTTCGAGACCCCATGGACTGCAGCCTACCAGGCTCCTCAGTCCATGGGATTTTCCAGGCAAGAGTACTGCAGTGGGGTGCCATTGCCTTCTCCACTATATCCTAAAATTAAAAACAGATGAAAAGGAACATTTAAAGAACAAAAAACCTGCCTAACAAAAGGAAGTCACTTATTTTAGGTAACATCATCCTAATATATATTTGTTCTCCAGAACACCAGAAACAAATATAAGATTTCGAAATCCCACATAGAGAATTAAATAGTAATGCCCATAGAAGTGGGACTCTACTTCCCTGAAACATCACAGCAATAGCACTGGAAATAGTGGCCTCTGACTCATAAAATATCCACCAGACTTCTGTAACCATCCCAACTATGAATGAAAGTATTAGTCACTCACTCGTGTCTGGCTTTTTGTGATCCCATGGACTGTAGCCCACTAGGCTCCTCTGTCCATGGAATTCTCCAAGCGGGAATACTGGAGTGGGTTGCCATTTCCTACTCCAGGGGATCTCTCCACCCAGGGATTGAACCCAAGTCTCCTGCTTCCAAGCAGATTCTTAATAGTCTGAGTCACAGCATTTAGAAAATAGTGGATATTTTCACATAAGCAAGTTCTCAAAATATGTATCACCATGTCATTTTCCGGAAGCCACTGGGCTTTGTGTTCCATCAAGGGAATAAGTTAAGTTATAGTAAGATATGGAGGTCTGAGAAAAAGAGCCATAACGTAGGACAAAAGAGAAAGATATTGTTGGGATAATGGAAAAGGGAGGTTCAGAGTTGATAGCTATGGAGGAGGTTGAGAGAGACCAAGAACTGTGAAGTTACAGAGCATTCTCCTTTTTAATTTTTTAAAAAATTTAATAAAATTTTTTGGATGTAGACCATTTTTAAATTATTTATTGAATTTGTTATAGCATTGCTTCTGTTGTTTATGTTCTGATTTCTTGGCTGTGAGGCATGTGGGATCTTAGCTCTCTGACCAGTGATTGAATTTGCAATCTCTGCTTTGGAAGGTGAAGTCTTAACCACTGGACCACTAGGGAAGTCCCTATAGATTCATTCTCTGCTGACGGGAGTTGGGGTGTTGAGTGGTCATTCTGGGGAACAATTTACCTGTACTGACCAATTTTCACAGAAGTGTGGATGTACCACCTTACCCAGCTCTTTTTGCTTCTATAAAAGCAGATATAGGCGTCCATTTCTGTGATATTGGTTAAAGAAAAATGGCAGAAATCCACAAGAGGTAGCGGTAACACGGTAACGTAGTTTTTAAAACTATGTAGATTTTAAAAGAGGATGCTGAGAGAACGAAAGAATATGAGAAATATTTAGAAGCCGTGCCACTGGTTGAACTGAGAAGACACACACGTAAAAGGATACATGTGGAACCCACTAGAACACGCCAGGGAGGAGTGGAGGAAAGAACTGTGGCAATAAAGGGAATGTAAAAATGAACAAATAAAGCCAGAGAAGGGCCCTCCCTCAGTTAGTGCCCCTGGTCTAACTGCTGCTTCCCTGAACTCCGGGTAACTTTGAAGCACTTGCCTACTGTCTGTGGTTGACTTCCTCCTGGATCTTCCACCATCACTGAGAAGGGAAGAAAGCAGAGACGGCTTCCTCCCACTCTCTGGACTCTCCACAAGACCACTTCACAGGTAACTAGTGGAATTTCAATGAACTTCATCACTGGCAGAATTGAGAGTGTCCAATTTTCATCTTGGTAATACAATTACCAAGAGAGCTTAAAAAATGTAAATGGAAAAATGACACCTCTAGGCACATATGTAAAATCTTTTGTTTCCTAACGTAAGAAAGGACAATCATAGCTTCTGCTTTTAGGGTTATTTGAAAGTCAAATGAGATTATATATGTAAAATCCTTACCATAATACCTGGTGCAGGGTAAAGCGGTGGATACGTAGTAGCTACATTAAGAAAAATTGTTTTGAAGATGGTTAGTTGGAATTCTAAACATATCTTTGCCTAAGGAACAATATTAAAAGTGGAGATAGCTATATATCCAGGGTAGATCCAAAAAAATTAAGAATCTTAAATAATTTGAAATATTACAGTGTTAACTAAATCACTGCTAATTGACTAACATTCATTAAGAGTCTACAGTGTACTATAGTCGGTGACTAATCTCCAATATGAGACAAAGTGTTTGGACCTGGAGAGTAAGTGTCTCTGACTAGCCCCTGTGTAAGTTACTCTCAAAGTGTGGTATGAATACAGCGGTCTCTGCTGTCCATTTGCTGTTAGTGGCCTGTGATTAGAAAAGAATCGTCATTGAGAATAGACATTCAGAAAATTCTACAGAAATTTGATGAGGTGATTTTACACCTATTGAATCTAATAATTTCAAAAATTGGACTTAATTTTTGGTAATTTATTTGTATTGTAATTTACAAAAGTTTTGGCCCCTAATGGATGAGGTGGTGGGTGTGAGACTAATATGTCCTCAACACAGACAGACCAGAGACAGTTTGAGACGCATGAAGCATGAGTGCAAATTATGTACCTACTTGGGTCACTTGACCAGATCACCTTCATTTATTTTCTTTGCAGAAGTTACCATATCTGAATTGACATGTTTGTTGAATTTTTATCTTGTCTTCCTCCTTCTATTAGAGGGTGATTGTGGGAGGGGAGGTCATCTCTTTCTTAGTTCTAACAATCAAAACATTGTCCAGTGTATGCTAGACACTAAACAAATTTTAGTTGACCGAGCAAGTGGATTCAATTGTAAATCTCCATTAATACAATAACAATTGTTGTCATTCAAGAAGCAGAAATCCTCAAAGCCCTATCCAGGCATGAATTCCCAGCTGTTCCTAGGTGGTGAGAGAGGCCAGTGGCTCCCTTCTCCAAACCACAGGATTCAAATCTGTGACTCCAGAAAATCTCCAGAATTTTATGAATAATTAACTCCTTTGAACAACAAGGTTCTGCTTTCTGATCAATTAGCATGCTTTTTTTAAAGTAAAGATTTTGATTAGACTCTATATGGTTAATGTATTTGAGTGCTTTTGGTAATGAGCTCTATTTTTTCAAAGTATTTCCACTTATTTTCAGACCATTTTCTCATCCAGACCGACCTCCCTTGCCCTATTAGTGTGAATTACAGATTATTCACTGTCATGGTTAAAAGAGAGTAAGTTAATTTAGATCCCCGGATGACTAAAGCTGGGAGGATATTTTTAGTGATTCTAATGACTGAATCCTGTGGTCTGCTGCAATGACAGTGTCAGAAGCTTATATTGAAGTTAGAAAGGGGGTGATGAAGAGGTGGGTGTTCCAAGGGTTTAGGGGGCTTGGGGGAGAGATGGGAAATAGGGAGGAAAAAAAACCTGTTTTCCAATTACATAACAGCAAATACCATGGCTGTCCTTATAGAAGGTCAGAAACACAGCAACGGAAGCTGTCACGTAATAGACAATTTGATGATAGTAACTAAGAAAACACAAAAGGCAGCTAATCTCCCCCCTACTGATAAAGCTGGCTGAGGTAGATCAATTTAGTCATGGTTGTTGTGAGGAAATTGCACTTGTTTGATGTTTCACAAGCCGATCATGTAGTTTCCTAGGAAACATCCTTTTTCACTTAATCTAATTCTCCCACGTCCTGGGATCTGATGAGTCACTCCGCCTGACTTTCCTCTCACTTCCCTCTCACCACTAAAGGGGACTGACCAGCTGGAAATCTACTATGAGCTCTTTGGACCGTGTTCTTCACTTAATTCTTGGGCTTCTTCCTCATAAATCTAACTGCTTCCCTGGTGTGAAAGGCCAGGGGTAATGAAGAAGTGAGTGGGCACATAATAACGTGAGCCGGTGCTGGACAGCAACTTTCATCAATTTCTTGCTTATTAAAACTGTATCTCAGCATCTACCTTTAAATGGAAAGCATGACATGCATAGCGATGTTTTTGACTTGTAACCTGTGGTGGAATTTGATGTCAGTATAATTTTAAATTCCCAGTTACACTTTGCTGTATGATTATGAGAGAGAGACAGACAGAAAGGGAGGCGCATGCAACTAAGAGAACTTATGCAGATGGTTTTATTCTTATTCGAACCCATTAACAGATGCTTTGTCACAAAAAGTCTAGAACTTCAGGGTAATCAGAATACAATTTTAATTTGTGAAGTGAAGATACATAATATGATTTAATACGGGCTTCCATGGTGGCTTAATTGTAAAGAATCCTCCTGCCAACAGAGGAGACATGGGTTTAATCTGTGGGTTGGGAAGATCCCCTGGAGAAGGGAACGGTTACCCACTCCAGTATTCTTGCCTAGGGAATCCCATGGACATGGGAGCCTGGTGGGCTACAGTGTATAGGGTCCCAAAGAGTCAGATGTGACTTAGCAATTAAACTACTACTGTCATCATTATTTAATATAATATAATTTGATATGCACGTGTTCATGCTAAGTTGCTTCAGTCGTGTCCAACTCTTTGTGACTCCACGGACTATAGCCCACCAGGCTCCTCTGTTCATGGGATTCTCCAGACAAGAATACTGGAGTGGGTTGCCATGCCCTCCTCCAGGGGGATCATTTAATATAGATTAAATAAAAGTATGCCATAGATAAACATATATTTAATATATAAATATATAATACAAAATAAATGTATAATTATATATATTTAATTTATATATATATATGTAAATTAAAGTAGCATGCTCACCCCTCTGAAATACACAGTTAATGCGGCTCACATATTATTTTTTTAATCACTCCCTATTTTTTCTTTTTCTGGCTACATCACATGGTATGAGGCAATCTCAGTTCCCCCAGTCAGGGATCAAATCTTTGCCTCTGCAGTGGAAACATGGAATCTTAACCAGTGGACCACCAGGGAAGTCCTGGGATCACATATTGTAAGCAGAGTCATCTCTTTGGTAATTGAGGAAGTGGCATAGACGTGAGTGACAGAGGGGAGGTCTGTAGAGATTCAGCATGAATAAAGAACTCTCAGAGCAAAATCTCACCGTTCGCCCCGCTGGCAGCCATGGAAGAGGTGAGGCTGTGGTGTCTGAGTTTGCCCTCACTTGCTCACATTGAGTTAGCTGTATTGTCTTTTTTCCTTTTTGCTACACTCACTGAGCCTTTACTATATGCCAGGAACCATGTTCATTACTTTCCTTTTTTATCTCATATGAGAGGAAGTATGGTATTTTTATGTCCATTTTATAGACGAGAATAACCAAGGTCTAGAACTGGTAAATGCTTTGCCCAAAGCCACGTGGGTTGGGACAGTTTTAGGGTTCATTCTCAGCTCTGATGTCCATGATCTTTATCATATTTCTACATTATTTCTCTCATGGGCACATGTCTTTGGTTTAAGATGAGAGATTGTAGAGGCTCTGAAAATGCCTGTATCTGAGCCATCAAGCTACTAAATTCACAAAAGCAATTGTAATTATATCCCAAGCCTAGTTGGGTCTCATCAGTGTGGCTCAAAAACGCAGAATCAATATGACTGGAAATTGAATTTTTGCAGTAAAGTCACCTAGGACAGAATGTCTATCAGAGATTTACTATCATAGCATCCGATAGTCCTGAGGATGAACTTACACTCCTAGGATGTGAGCAAAAAGTGATACGTTCTCAACCTCCTGAGCTGAGGGTTCCTCAGGCCATCTTTGTATCCACATGGATGGAAAGAGCTAGGTTAGAACACATTTCCTGGGTGGCCAGGAATAAAGCTGCTGCTGCTGCTGCTGCTGTGTTGCTTCAGTCGTGTCCGACCCAGTGCGACCCCACAGACGGCAGCCCACCAAGCTCCCCTGTCCCTGGGATTCTCCAGGCAAGAACACTGGAGTGGGTTGCCATTTCCTTCTCCAATGCAGGAAAGTGAAAAGTGAAAGTGAAGTCGCTCAGTCGTGTCTGAATCTTAGCGACCCATGGACTGCAGCCTACCAGGCTCCTCCATCCATGGGATTTTCCAGGTAAGAGTACTGCAGTGGGGTGCCATTGCCTTCCTTTGGTTTAAACCATAATAACCTGCTTACTTAATCTGCTTCCCACTTCAGGCTTCTTAGTAAACATTGATCTGATGAATGGGCTTCAATGGCAAACTCTTGAAAACCAGTAGTCTAACTCCAAAACAGTGCATTCACTAGCTCTTCATCCATTATGAACCACTATGAATTTCAATAACATGCAATAATACATCTAAATGTTCAGTAAAAACTGTTCTAGTCTGGAATGACCATGGATAGACTCACATGCCTGCAGCTGTATTGACATCTAGGCTGGACTTGGTTAGGGAGCCTCTATCTGTTCACCTGTCTCCCATCCTTCTCCTGGTTCCTGTGGGAAACCCAGGCACATTCTTTTCTTCATGGTGACAGAGACTCTGGAACACAAGTATAAAGACATAACGTCTGGCTGAGGTCAGAGTTTGAACTCACAGACCATCACTTTCAGAGATCTACTGCCCACATGAGGCTGGACGGTAGAACCCAGAAGAGGAGTGCCCTGCTCTCCATGGAGCACTGCAGTGCTTGGTGGCAAGAGATGTGGGCACAGAGACGATGCAAAATTGAGGCTGATCGTGAAACCTACCAGAGACAATGGACCCCATTTTCAATTCTGCATCTGACACTAATGGTGTGAAATTGGGCAATTTATTTATAATCTGAGTCTTAATTTCTTTCTTTTTTTCATTCTTGTTAAACAACATTATTCCCAGTACATGGAGTCCTTGTGAGAACTGAATGATGAAAAGCACATGCAATTCCCCACCATGAAAATGATAAAGTAGCTGACCTAGGACTCACCAAAGCTCCATCCTGCTTTCTACTCTGACCAGTGCACTCACTCACTCACTCATTTTCTCTCAATGTTCACATTTCAGGAATGTTCCCTTATGATGTTCAAGGAGACCTCCTCCTGAAGTCAGGAGACTGAATTCTAAGATTCTATATTTTTTGTTTCATCTCATCTTTAGGCCATTATATGCTGCCATATGACAACTAAGACTATACAAGCAATTATTTTCCAGGAGGCACAGATGTCATTTGTTTCATCTGAGAACCCAAGTCCTTATTGGTCCCACTTTCAAGGTCCATTTCCTTGGAAACATTTCATCCATGGAACAGTAAAGAGCAGCAAATGACATTATTAATATCTAAAGACTCATCAAATTCTACTCTGTATTAAAATGTCCCAAACTCTCAAGAGAGTTCTGAATATAAATGTTCCTTTAACCTTCCTTTAAATTGCAGTATTAGAATCAGAGAAGGAATCAGATTTTGGTCAGCAAATGTTACATAACAGCTGCTTTCAGAGGGTTCTTGTCTGTTCCAGTTCTCTTGGATGTTTGCATTTGTAACTGTAAGAAGTCTTTTCTAGGGTATAAACTTGCCTTTAGCTTCAAACTCAAAACAGCTTCTCTCATTGCTCTTTGGGGACAGTCATTGGAGAGACCTCTGTGTCTTAAATTCCAGTAAAAATATCACAAGCCCTTCTGGAATCCATCAGCGACAACTTCTGTCCTGGAAGAGGTAAAGAAGATTAGATCAGGAAGAATAAGAAGCTTCGTGCATCTTTTGGGAGACCAGCAAGACATCTGGTGACCGGGCTGAACCTGGAGGAGGAGCTTTTCTGAACTTTCAGTGTGTGAATAAGTGCTGTTGTTGTTCAATCATCAAGTCCCGTCTGACGCTTTGCGACCCCATGGCCGCCACACGTCAGGCGTCCCTATTCCTTCCCTGTGTGAGTAGGTGCAAATGTATTCACACTTGGCAGCATAAGGATGACTCTGGATGCAACGGAAGAAGGCCAGTAGTGGATAGCTAAGCAACCAACTGGGACCCTAGAGAAGTGGTGATAGGAGGTACCCCTGGCTTCAGTTATTGAGTGGCTTGAGGACTGTGATGGGAAATACGAGCAGGGTATCTGCAGGTTCACAGAGATGTGCAGAGAAAGGGGTGGACTTATACTGTGGAGCAACGTTGGGACCTGGTTCAAAAATCAGGTCAAAAGAATTTACTAGACCTGGATACAAGGTTAAAGCTAGATTCCCCAGGTCATCACACTGATGCTTCTGTTTTGATGCTGAATTGAACTGCTCTCACTCCCAGCCCTGTGACACTCATTGGATAAAAATAGCTCTGCATACGTGGAAGTTTGCTTCCATCCATTTCCACTTCCGGTAGAGACTATTTGGCACCATTCAGACCTAGCAATGAGAACAGACAGAAGTGGACTGTGGGTCTGTTTCTAAGCTGAGCACTTCAGAAATCCCATAAGTACTTAATAAAGTTGCTCAGTCGTGTCCGACTCTTTGTGACCCCATGGACTGTAGCCCACCAGGCTCCTCAGTCCATGGAATTTTCCAGGCAAGAGTACTGGAATGGGTTGCCATTTCCTTCTCCAGGGGATCTTCCTGACCCAGGGATCAAACCTGGGTCTCCCACATTGCAGGCAGATGCTTTACTGTCTGAGCCACCAGGGAAGCCCCCCAAAGATCCCATAGGGCCTCAGAATACAACAGAAAGTTGGAATTTCAAAGAGAACATAATTAAGTGACTGTAGAGATGAAGTTGGGTTGTTCAAGTGATGCTGAAGCTCCCAAGGTTTAATGACAGTGGAAAACTGCTTACCCTTCAGAGGTCTGACAGGACAAGGTGAGGAAAGAAAGGGTGGTGAGAGCTGAAGCTGAGAACTTGAGACCATATGACATAGGTCATTTTAGAGGTGAGGGTTCCTATTACAACTGAGACACTGAGGTGGGGAGGCAGCTAGGGATACACGCCTTGATCTCTCTGTGTCCCAAACTCCTGCTGGGATGGCCCACTAGGAAATCAAATAGAACCCAGAAGGTAAGGGGTCAGATGTTGGGGACCAGGGCCTGGCAGAGAAGGTAGGATTTGGAGATGATGAAGGACTAGTGGAAAATTATATGAAAATCTGTAACATGGCTATCGTTGTTCTTGTTTAGTAAGCCGTGTTGACTCTTTTCTAAACCCATGGACTGTAGCCCACGAGGCTCCTCTGTCCATGGGATTTCCCAAGCAAGGATACTGGAATGGGTTGCCATTTCCTTTTTAAGAAGGTCTTCCTGATCTGGGGATTGAACCCACATCTCCTGCAATGGCAGGTGGGTTCTTTACCGTTGAACCACCAAGGAAGCCCATAGCATGGTAAAAGCCATTGAAAATCATTTAGTCCATGAATCTGACTTTCTTCTTCAAATAAATTACCCTCATTGCCTTTAACAATCTTATGCTTATCAAAGGCAAGGCCTTCAAGATGACATATTTCATAAATACATTCATATTCTTTTAATAATTTCTGAGTGTAGGATTGCAGAGATTTGTATGCATTGCTAAAAAAAGAAAATGCAAAAACCAAAAAATCTATCTGTTAAGTTTCTGGATGTGCTGACACGTAATATGATCTCCATTTCATTGAAAAGGAAGCTCAGAGACCCTGCAGGAGCTGAGGTCGGTCCGTATCCCTAGAATGACATCACAGCGAGGTCTGATGCTAAGGTTGCAGAACTCCCCGACTGCCAACACACCTCCATGCTGCCTTGAAACTCTGTAAACGCCATGAGACCAGTGGAGTAGGACCAATTCCATTCTGTATTTACTGACCACCTAATATGTCCCAGGCACTGTGTTAGGTGCATAGAACGACAGAATGTCAGTAAGACACGGAATCAGAAACTTGAGTCCTTTTAGAGACCTCCCTTAAGAGGGCCTGCCATCTGCATACTGTCGTGTGCTGGTGATGTTTTTCCTATTTTTATAATAGTGGGAGGGCTTCCCAGGTGGCTCAGTGGTAAAGGACCACTTGCCAAGCGGGAGATGTGGGTTTGATCCCTGGGTTGGGAAGATCCCCTGGAGAAGGAAATGGCAACTCTTTGCAGTATGGCAACTGGAAACAGCAACGTCTCTCTCTTGCCTGGGAAATCCCATGGACAGAGGAGCCGGGTGGGCCACAGTCTATGGGGTCACAAAACAGACACAACTTAGTGACTGAACAACATGATAGTAGGAAAGAGTGTTTACTCATTCGCTTCCATAATCTTCTCCCGTCTCTATTTTAGATCCCTCTATGATATCATTTTAAGTCCTTCTCTTTCTCCATCTCTTCCATCCTGCCTACACCCTCTCACCCCCATTTGCCTTCCCACAGGACTGGGAGCCCGTAGTTCCAGGGAAACACTGTGCCAGGATGAGGCTGCCTCTTGACACAGGGCATCTGAGATATCCTTGTTGCTTTGAGCACACTGGTCCTCTGGATATAACACTATGTAGCTAATTAGCCAGCATCTCCAGGTACTTGGCACGGAAACAGGCAAATTACACACATAATCTCCTTTGTTTATATGCGTGGAATTTACTTGCACACATCAGTTCTCTGCCTTCAGTGCTGCTGCCACCAGAATGATTAGTGTCATGAAACTAACAAAAAGCAAATAGTTTCTGATTTCTGACCTTGCTGGCACTAAGTCTCCATCTTCCTGGGTTATGTGGTTCTCATTTGTTTTAAGGCACACAAGTTTGAATACACAATAATGTAAAAAATGGCTAAGTGAAGGGAGAGCTTTGAACAGGAAAAATGAGACATCCCATGGCATGTGCTAGACTAACCGTGAACAAGTTTCATGAACACACTTAACAGTGATGGAAAGGCAGCTTATAAACTGAGCCTGAACACTTGGTGAGTCCCCCCACTCTCTTATTCTGAAAAAGATCTCTGATGGGATTAAATTTCTTTCCTTTTGTCTTGAGCCTCTTTCCATGAAAACACTTCTTGTTTTTTCTGCCACTTTTTAGAAAACCAGCCTTGACTTTGTGGGAGGGCTTCCTCAGCAACTTTGGGAAAAACTGCATTCAGTGACAAAACTGTTTAAGTTTAGAGTCAGGAGGCAGTTTGGAAATCATCTGATTCATCTTCCTCATCTCACCTACTAAGAACCCGTCGTCTAGCAAGGCAGAAATAGACATTTACATGAGGATGGAAGTTTTCCAAATATGCACTCTCTGATATGGTAGCCACTAGCTATGTGTAGCTGTTGTACAACTGAAATATAAGGGTCATTTTCATTCCATCGCTAAGTCATATCCAGCTCTTTGCGACCCCCTGCGGCATGCCAGGCTTCCCTGTCATTCTCTGTCTCCTGGAGTTTGCTCAAGTTTATGTCCATTGAAATACGGTTAATGTGACTGAATTCTAAATTTTATTTGCCTTTAATTTAAATTCAGATAGTCATATAGGGATAGAGGCTTCCGAATGCAATAGTGGAGGTCTCGAAAGTTCTTGAATTGTACCCAATGTCCCACAGCTTTAAAGTGGAAGAATTCACCTGATTGTAGCAGCAGCCAGTGACTCAGTTCAGGGATCTTTGATAGTTTTCAAGTACTCGAGTGAATCAACCTACTAAGCCCAGAATGTACAATTAAGGTACAGGTGTGACGTTTCAGCTGCCTTGACAATGACAAAGCATAATGGGAGCTGTCAGTATCTGGCAAGGCAAGAGGAAGAGGGGCGCCTCAATAGCATCATCTTATAATATGATCACACCAGATATGATGTTCACATTGATGAAAAGAAAGAGACGTTTGGATGTATTTTAAAATTTTTATTAAGACAGCTGAAGTGGAAACTAAAATATTTATAGAACCATACAAATTAGGAGGTGGGAGAACAAGAAAGACAAGATTGAATGGGTATAAGAATGTGAAATTGATTATTGAGCAGGAAGTTAATAGACAGTGTCCTAAAATGGACAAATTAAAGGCTAAATAAGCATGACAGTCACAACATCTTTGAGCAGAATAGGTGAAAGCTCTCTCTCGGGAGTGGGGCAATGAAGAGGAAGAAGTGGATAGACACACAGGGTGTTAATACTTTCCAGCATTTGATTATTTGGGGCTATGTTTGTGTTTTGTTTTGGTTTAAATAAAAGCAATTGCTATGAGCATCATAGGTTTAAAATTAGGGCAGAAAATAAATTTATCTGAATTTTTTTAAAGTGAAGGGATGCTCAGAAAAAACACTGAAGGCAGAATTAAGTAGATCACTGCTGCTGCTGCTGCTACGTTGCTTCAGTCATGTCCGACTCTGTGTGACCCCACAGAGAGCAGCCCACCAGGCTCCCCCGTCCCTGGGATTCTCCAGGCAAGAACACTGCAGTGGGTAGCCATTTCCTTCTCCAATGCATGAAAGTGAAAAGTGAAAGGGAAGTCGCTCAGTCGTGTCCAACTGCTTTTCCTCATATATTTAGCCAGATATACAAAAATATTTACCCACAGAATCACTTGTATTTGTCTAATTTATAAAACCATTGAATTTCCTCTGGCGATCTCATACTCTGGCTTCAGTAAGTTAGATCTTCTAAATAATTTTTCAGTGCAGTCAAAATAAGATAAATCAGGTTGAATATCACACACATTCAAACAGCTCTAAACAGGCTCCAGTGAAAGATAGGGAATACAAAAGAAGACGTGATCTTGCCTATTGGAACATCCCGGGAAATGTTCCCGGTACGAGTGTTCCCCGTACATGGTCCAGCCTGGCTATTTGACGCACATGCTGACCTTGAATGAGGCAAGAGCCAAGAAGGTGCTCACTTATGAGAATTATGGGAAGCGAGACAGAGCTGCCCAGGTTGTGGCAATTAAAGCCCCTTTTTAGAGGGGAGGGGCAATCAGGCGGCAGGTTTTATTGGCAAGAACTCAGTGCAGGAGCTGGGTCCTCCTCCTTTGCTTCTCCTCCTTGAGATGCTTGCGATGCTGCTTTTCCCAGTCCTGCAGGCTCCTCGGGCCCACATGGTACGCGGGCGCTCCTGGCCTCAGCCTGCAGCCGGGCCCTGCATTCCTCTTCCGCTGGCCCCTTGCTCTGCTCCCGCCGCCACCCCCAGCTGTCACTCCTCTGGAGCATCCTGGCCCTGGGCTCTTCCACGAGCTGCAGAGCTGAGGCTTCTGCTCCCCTGCTACCAGCTGTCCTCATAGCGGGTCCCACGCGGCCGCCAGGCTGGGG